>WOGP01004004.1:0-14516 GCA_015342065.1 Leptinotarsa undecemlineata | reverse complement strand
GGACAGCCCCTGTAGTTGGCAGTATGCGCCCCTTTGCAGTTGTTACACTTCGGGGGGTCGTTTCTTTCCTTTTTGCAGGCACTAGTAAGATGCCTGCCAGCACACTTCACGCAGATTGGAACTGCCAAGCAGTTCCTCTGGCAGTGTCCGAAGCGTTGGCATCGATGACACTGACCCACCGAAGTTTTGGGGCGCTGGGGTTCGACCTGAACCTTTACGCTCAAAAGGTCTTTGACCTCGAAGATATTCTTCTGGTCCCTGCTGACAAGGACGAGAATCAAAGGAAGAGGTTTGTTGCCTCTCTTCATCCTTGTCACCGAGGAGAGGTCAAAGCCCCTGGCTTCCAGCGCCTCTCGGATATCGTCAACGGCAAAGTGCTCAGGCACTCCCCTGAAGACGGCACGGATTTGCCGGTCTTCCGGGAGAGAGTAGATGTGATGAGGGATATTCTCCCTCACCAGCAGCCTTGCCAACCGACGATAGTCGTCGGAGGTCGTGGGCTGTACCTTGATGCCATCATGTAGGTTTATTGCTTTGGAGAAATTAATTTTCTCCTCGGCCGCAACCTTGATCAATTTGACCCACTTGTCCTTCTGACGAATGACAATGGGCGGTATCTTGAATTTTTTGGCGGGAAGTTGATTTTCCTGCCTAGTAGGGAGAGGACAGCCAGGCTCCTGATCCTGAACAGTCGCGATCGAATTTGAATTTACCGAACTACTGACGTTAGATCTAACAGGACTTGTGTCCATATTATTATTCATTTGAGGTGTGGCCACCTCTTTAACCCGATTTGGGTTCATCGGACCTGTTGATTCTGTTGAAGAGTTGTACTTGTTTGTTCTACTAACATTGACGCTTTCAGAAGCTAAATCTTTCTTGGATTTCCTGTTTTTCGGATATTTACTGTATAATGTACTGCCCTGCAAATCTGCCTGGTTCAGGCCAAAACTAGAGATCAATTGGCACACGAGGCCAATGATCTCAGTCTTGTCCCTCCCAGCCAGACTGCGAAGCAGTTCCTCCATACTGCTTTGACACTAAATTAATCTGACAGCTCAGCAGCAAGCGATGAGCAAATGAACAGAACGAAAATGAATATCTAAACGTACTCACCGGAAGCTTTGTTGCCTGCTTACCACAACACAACGCACGAACTATCACTAGCCAGAAATAACTGCAGTAGTTGCTGATCCTACAACAGGAATCTTTGGCGAAACTTTACGCTGCACTTGGCACGTCAATCAGTTCCCGCTGTCAAAACGGGAGTGCCAATCAGTGTCTGGTGAAGGAGAGCGACACATATGCAAGGTATAACTACAGTGTGTCCTTGATGAAGTGGTGGATTACTGTCATCAGAAGTGTTCAATTTTGATAAAATCGACCTCGATAAACGATCCTGAGCATTCGAAAAACACAATGGCCACTGGGCCTAAAATGAAATAAAATTCAATGATCAAGTGATTATCATCTTCAATAATTATGGGGTATCGCTCCACATCACCACTCATACACTTCAGCAGGAATAAATCCAAAGAAGTTTTGGTAAATGATATTTAAACTTTCATATTGAAAATGAGTTCATAATGTTACATTTGTATATTTTGTAAAGAAACTGGTAGATTCTTTCAGATCGCCTACACGAATATTCACTTTATAATATCCAAATAGTAGAGATTTGTTGATATCCAGTGACAGAAGTAATTCATCAGTGAATAGAGGGTTAAGATAAAAGTGCATTGAATAATTTCACAAACTGATCAAAATACTATTTTTCCAGTTGACGTTATTTGAAGTTTATCTGGATAAAGTTATTTGAAAACGCGTCATATATATGAAATCTTTGTATCTGCCACTTTTATTGGTAACCTTTATCCCTTGAATATATCGTAAATTTATTGAAAATGTTTTTTGTTAGTTGTTTGCCACATAACGTTGAAATCTGCAAAAAACATGGAATTAAGAACATATGCTTTTGGAACGCATTCACGATTAAAAAAAACAAACTCGAGGCTGTTAGGCGGAGTCGAATGCAACCTGAATCACCAAACGTTTCGTCTGCTCCTGCTGCATATCACAAGTATGTGCATTGAATGTGAGGGTGAATGTTATATCTCAAAGTCTCAGCAGTATTGAATATCTTAAAAAAAGAGAATACCTACCATTTCTTTTAAAGTACATTACGAAGATGACTGAAAATGAAATTGATCAAAAAACTGAATTCCATGGGTATATGTTCTACCAAAATATTAGAAATAACAGTTTCATCACTAACGTTTTATTTTCATCTGAGGCGGAGTTTAATTTGGACTAGTGTGTTTTTCAACCTGAGTCTGATAGAAATCCGTACTGTATGCAAGAATACTATACTCTATCAACATTATATGAAAATGATGAATAGTGTAGTATTGTCGAGCTGATTGCAATAATCACTTTCATATTTTGTATTAGTTGTTGCCCGCCGCTTCACCCACGTAAAATTTGGTTTGTCACAAAAAGTTTCGTGATAGACCGTTTTAAAGAAATAGTCACAATATTTTTTATTTACCCAAAACTTCAGATTTCCAATTGAAAACTGACGAAATTCAATACAATTTCCGAACCTCTATTTTCCCCTTGGGGTGGAACCGAAGAAATTGAACAAAAGTTATTTTCTCTATCCTATATTTAAGAAGTTGATGACCATTTCATTTATATTCTTGACATGAAGTACAATTTTCACGAAACTAATGATATCATTACCGATGTTCGTTGAATATACATTCAAATAGGTACATCAGTCATATCAGGGTGTCTGTCATGAAACATTATCAATACCTTATTCGAAGTTCTGGAATACAACATATTCTTTCTTTCCAAAAAAAATGTTTTCTCAGAATGAAATTTCCTCATGTTTCTCGACGTATGGTACGATTTCGCTGGGTAATTTATCAGGTTGGCAGGATTACATGATTCTTATTACTGATCACTTGACGTTTTTGACTGGGAAACATTGTTCGTTATAGGACGGTGATGTAATCTGAGATGTAGAAGATGTTATGTTTTAGGTATTCCATCTTCATCTCGAAGTGATGTTTCTGTATCAGGAAGTGGTAGATGTGATAATGCATCTGTAATTAAATTGTCTTTTCCTAGCTGGTGCGCTATATCGAAAAAGTAGTTATTCAATGTCATGGTTCATCTGAGAAGTCTGCTACTAGCCATCTTGGGTGTCTCTCAACTGAATATTCGTAATAGAGGTATGTGATCTATCGAAATAGTACAACTATTCATATTTTTGAAAAATTAGAAAAAAAAGAAATGAAAAATGTCAAAAATTTACGAGTTTTACAAAAGGTAAGTGAAGACTATGGTATTTGTGGTTGTGCGCGTGAATAGTTGTTATGTCATAATAGAAGCCAAGTCAGCAATATCCATCATAGTGAAAAGATTAATTTTTTCACAACAAAAAATGCAATTTGATTGAGGGATATTGCAAATCAATCCACGAGAGAAGCGCTGTGTTCACTTTTGCCAGGTCCACTGTTTTTACGGTATATCTGTTTTGACTTTCGAAAAACTTTTCTACTGTTTCAGAGTTGAAATCTACCAGGTATGAAATTGATCTGGCAACACTACCCGTGTTAGTATGGCTTGATCTTTTGCTTCATGAACAAAATACGAAACAGCTAACGTCATTCAGATTATAACTCGACACAACATTTATTGTTTATGAGGCGAATCAAAGTTCACCTATTCAAAGTTCATCTAATAATACATAGTTTCGGAAACAGCGATTAAAAACTCAAAAAACACAGTTTGTTTGAATAAAAAATCTCTTATTAACACGAATATTTCTCGAATTCATTCACGTAGTAGAAACATGCAGTCACTGATCCATATTTTTGTGTTTTTGAAAATGGATAGATAACGTTTTTGTTTTTTCACATTGTCCGGTAGACGATCATAATTCTGTCGAAGGGACACTCATCACGTATTGTTGACGTATTTCGTCGTAAGAATGATTTCAAACCTGAATTACAAAAACAACTGTCAGAAAGCTCTCAAACAATTGAAAATCCGATTGATCGCCTCAATTTGAACAGGTTGGAGCCTAGCTCCCTTAATTTTATGACAACGTGTGTTCGTCAGGAGAACAAACGGATACACAACTGATTGGGGATTATTAATGGTATGAAGGTGTTCAGACACCTTTATGGTGTACACCTACGAGAGAAAATTATTTATCCGTTAGCAGAGGATATGAGGGCCTCATTATATTGAGTCTCGTGGCCTTCTATATCGGGAGGGGTCGTTTATAGCATAATCTATACTATAGCCTATCTAACTAACCACAATCGAAAATGCTCACTGTTCCCTATCTACTGAAAACTTTCCCAATACCTAACTCGGTTAGCGCAACGCCGGTCGAGAGACCGTAATTTTTGTTCTGGTATTGGGAAAATGTTTTCGATAGACTCATTTTACGCCAGAGGTTCCAGAACGAACTATCAAGACACTGTTCCCTGCTTTTATATCCTATAGTGCCTCTTACATGTGAAAATAAAAGAGGAAAACCACTCCATTCATGTAGAAATTCATTGATACCCCCACGAGAGGTTCAAATAATATATGTGTTCTTCATCATAGAATTTCAATGAGTCGAACTGGTTGGTATAAATAACCTTGGTCCAAAATTCTTCAACGTTCTTCTACCATTCATCAATAATTATAATATAATAGAAATAAAAAAAGAGTCAAATATTCATTTACAAATGCATTTCACAAATTCACCGACATCTTGAATTCTAACTTAAGTTAACTTCCCCACTAGCAAAGCATACCACCTTGTGAAACATTATTCTTGTGAAACTATTTCATGCACTCAAATCAACAGGAGTTTACATGATTCCGTATAACTGTGGTAAAGTCTATATCGGTCAGACGAAAGGAAGCATTGGTGCCCGCTTAGTCGAGCACAAGAGGAGTTGCCGATTGGGACAGACCGAGAAAAGACTGCAGTGGCTGAACGTGCACTTTCCGACGGGAAACAACATTTTGTTCGAAAATACCGAGAGGCTAGTAACGTCGAATCTTTATTCAAGAGAAATTCAACAGAAAGGATGAGAGAACATATCTACCAAAGATCTGGCACACATCATTGAAAAGCCCCAAAACGAAGCCAAGTCACCCAAATCGCACGGGTAGTATGCGCGAACCCGCCATTACATAAAGTGCGCGAAAAATCAGCACTATGAATGACACGGTGCAAAGGAGAGCTTCATCTTCAGTTAACACGTCAAGAAGAGTACTTCGGTTACGCCAGTGAAGATGACTACCGCAGTTGAAGTTGAAATGCTTGGAGATTATTCCTATATGCTGTGAACAACAGTTAGAAGGTGGATATTATTGACTCCATTATTTCCATTCTACAACTATATTAAGTATCATAGGACATTGAAAAACTCTGATAAACCCACAAATAGCATTGCTCGTTTTTTGAAACGGAAAGACTTTGGATGTAGCTTATCGGACAGATAATAATTAATGAAAATTTATTGAAAACAATAGAAATAATACTTCTGTATTGGATATTTAAGGAGGAGGTATATAGGCTGACTTGTGACATTTGCCTAAAACTTTATATTTGCCAATTCTTCCTTATATGGTGAACTGTTAATGACATCAACGATCTCTGATTAACTGGCAAAAACAAACTCGATATTTTGTGGCGTTTTTTAGATTGCTCACCTATTTTTTTATATGACTAAGAAAACAGATATACACAGAAGTTAATATCGGACATAGCACTCAAGAAAGTGGCAAACGTGAATGGGAGAGGGAGCAATCTTCTTCACCTTGACTTTCCAGGTGACTCGCCATCCCCAGGCTCAAAGGATTCCAAGAGCTCCTCCCACCATTCGTTCCGGTGTCAATGATGGCTTGCTTGACTTGGTTGGCCATCCTACTTGCAGCCAATTTCATCCCCTGGGAAAAGAATTCGCTGGTAGAACCTTCTCAGGCGATTTATCTCTCGTATAAAGGCTCTTTAGTGAACACTCCTCCCTGGAGGTGGCTGCTTGGAACGCGTTATTCGTCGTGAGAGCGGAGTGTCTCAGGAGGCTCGCGCATCTCTCTGAGATGGGCTGTGAAGATGTCCCAATCTGTCTATGATATCACGCGATAATCAGGAGAGGGAAGTTCATCACACAATACCAGGATTCCTGTATTATGATCGGAGTCCAGTTCCAACAGAACGTAAATATCGTCAGACGTTTCTGAGAAGCACGACGTCTAGTACGTCAGGCCTATTCTGCCCGCGATAGAACGTAGGCTCATCTGGACCCAGCACAAGATATTCATGCCTATCGACATGCGCATAGAGCGCTTGACCGTTTCGATTTGTGGCTTGTGGCTCTGCTCCATAGTCTGTGCTTGGCGTTGAAGTCGCCAGCAGCAATTGTCAGCATGTTGCTTCTCATCTGCAGTTCATTCAGTGATTCTGGGAATGATTGTTTGGAGGGTTGTAAACCGAGATTAGTCTGTGACAATCCCTGCTCAGTTGAATTTCGACACCTACGGCCTTAGCTCCGTATAATCGGGCACTGTGAATGCCGTTGGCAGAAATTCCAACTCCCCCTACAGCACGTCCAATACGTTCTCTGTGGTATAATGTGTATTTTGGAATGACAATGGATTCGTACCTCAGATGTGTCTCTTGAACAAGAGCCACATCGATGTTAGTTTCAATTAAAACTTTCTCGAAATCTTGTCTTTTGGAACGAATGCCACTTGCATTTCAAAAGACTATCTTCAGAGATCCAGGCAACATTGGTTGTCTAGACATTGGCACTTCTGGTTATCACGTCGGTATTCACCGTGAACATTTTCTGTAGCACGGGGAATTGTACAAACAATTTTTTCATCTAGTTCAATGCGGCACAGATGTCTGAAACTACCTGCGTCTGAGGTGAGGGTTCAGGTTGAGAAGGGAAGGGCTTTGCAGTACAGCTAGCACCCTTGGATGCATCCTTAGCAGTGCTGACCCGCTCCTGGATGCGTCCAGACCCCATAGGTCTTCCTGAAGGGGCTGGCTCTCTGGCGGAAAATTTCCTTTTCTGTTGTACCTTTGGGTACGCCGGGCAGCCACGGTAGTTGTAGGCACTGGTTAGATGCCTGCCGACACACTTCACGCAGATGGGGACTGCTAGACAGTTGCGTTGACAGTGGCCGAAACGTTGACATCGGTGGCACTGACCCATCGAAGTTTTTGGTTGTTGGGGCTCAACCTAAACCTTCAAGCTCAGGAGGTCTTTGACATCAAAAATGTGCTTTTGGTCCTTGCTCAACAGAACAAAAACCATTGGCATGGGATTGTTAAAGCACTTCATGTGCGTTACTGACGCGAGGTCAAAGCCTCTGGCTTTAAGCTCCTCGCGAACATCATCGGTTGCCAGGTGCTTTGGCACGCCCCTGAAAACGACACAAATTTGCCGTTCTTCAGGGAGAGAGTAGGTGTGGTGTAGTGAATTATAGTGCACTATCACTCACTATTTTTGCATCAGTCTCCATCTCGACATCATTGTTAGTATTGCCGCTAGGAGCGGCTGGCTCGTCGACCCGATTTTGGATACTGGATGGGAGGGGGTCTCAGACTCGGATTGGTAGTTCCGAGCCTTGTCCCTGATACTGACTAGTACTGCCTTTTTTAAAGCTTTCTGGGCTTGATTTTTTTGGCAGTCTTCTCTTTTTTATTGTTTTTTCTAATCCATTCGTTGAAGAGACGTTCAGAGACGTCGGGTAGTGAGGAAAATCGTTGTTGAATCGTCTCTTCTTGGAAACAGAAGAGGGGAAGGAGGAAACGCTATCGCTGTCGCTGAAATCGCGTTCGGAGAAGTACTCACGAGCAGGCGGCGCATTAGCCACTTCCTGTTTACCACCTGTCAACGCATAACAGTCATTTCCAGGACTTGAATGCTCTGCCGTGCAACTCAGACTGGGTCAGGCTCAGAGAAGAGATTATTCGGCATATCTGACCAACAGTCCCGCCCCTGTCTTTACCAGCCAGGCTGCGAATCAGTTCCTCTATACTGCCGTGATTTTACTAACGAAAACGTTGTAGCCTGCTCACCACAACACAAACGCACGCACTATTAATAAGCTAGAAACACTGCAGTAGCTGGTCATCAACCAAAAAACTAGCAAAACACACTGGAACGCTTAGGCACGTCAGCTAACTTCCGATGTCGCCAACAGAATTCTCTCGCCACAAAAAAAAAAAAATTTAAATGAAATAATGGATGCTTTTGATAATCCCAGATATTGAGCTGGTATGTGAAGCTTTCGATAGTGTCGATCATGACATACTACGAAAGAATACTACGAAAGAAACTGATTTTATAGAGATGGTGAAATTTCATGTGAATTGCTTGAATCTTAACTGTAAAATTATCTTCAAACAACATGGTGAAATAAATTTCAGAAAATTCATCAACACAAAGATTGCTCCTAAGACAAGAATCTATTTTGGGACCGAAACAGTTCTTCATACATATTAATAATATTTTCAAAAATGTCACGGTTTATACGGCATGTGCATATGGAGATGGGACAACTTTTTCAGTTAAAGGTACAAATGGAAGTAACTGAAGGCAACATGCACAGCAAGTTCTAGCCGACGCTGATATTCGGTTCGCTGCAAATATGCTGTTTCGTGAAGAAAAAGTACAATGTTGAAAAAATATATGTTGACTCCAAATTTAATTGTAAAGCACATATAGATAGTTTGAGTAAGGAGCCTTATATACGATACTATGAACGCAATTATTATACTAATTATGTAAACTTTCACAGTAAAGGATCATCCAAAATGGTGCGCGGGTTCTGAGGCAAGCAAATTTTTCATACAGCAAAATCGAGCATTAGAACTCGATAAACATCGATATACAAGTAGACCTAGAAACAAAATTGCGTTCTGCAAATAATAAATAGTAACAATTCCTAGTGAGTAATATACAGAGTGGGGAACCCCATACGACACGGTCCCTGTAAAACAAACCATTAATTTTTTTGAAAATTTCTGCATTTTATTATGAGTATTTTGATTAAGGCTACAGAAAAAATATTTTAGAGTCTACAGGGTGGCTCAAAAAAGTATGACATATCAAAGTTGTGTTTTTTTTGATAGTACAACTTGTATTCCGTTACATTTTTGAATAGGTCAAGAAAAAATAATGTGATTCCATACAAAGCACTATGTACCTAACAGTTCTCGAGCTATTCATTTTTAATTTAAATCATTCACATTCATATTTAACAGTGGTTCATTAAACCGACTATACAACAAAGCATGAAACACAAATTCAGAGTAGGTGCTCGAAATGAACCATCCTGTTCAATACTGAGATCTACTCCCTCTATGAAAGACTGCTTAATATTCACGAATACGTGTGTCATTATGGAAGTATTACTAAAAATATGGTACTTAATACATGTGAAATTGAAAAAAAGGTTTTTTGAAACACATTGTATGCTTGTCATAGTTACAGAAGATCACGAGCAGATTAAATTTACTGATAACGAATTATTCTCTTTCAGATTTCCTCTCAAGTGACTTAGATTGACGCTAATTGAGATAGAATATCACTAATCAAATGAAAACACATATAACATAACTGATTCTATTCATCAGTAGTCTGAATGATCAATGATATTTTTACTTTTCGACCGCTGCATGAGATGAAGTGATTGTTCAGTATACCGATGCTCGTATACCTACTTCAACAAGTTCAGGGAAACCTAAAAAAAAGATCAAGGAAAAGAAAAAGTTGTTTTTGTCACATAACCAAGCTACTATGAGGGTCGGAAGCGGGTTATGGGTTTTTAACAGGTTTTAAGCAACTTGCCCTGTTTGTAGTAATAGAAGGTCAAACTTCAACTTTCTGTTGAAAGATTGATCTGGTTTTCGGTATACACATTGAGTTTCGATTCATATTCTAATTATATAAAAATAAATTAATTCTGTATCTATGTAAACCCAAGATGGCCGCAGCTACGAAATAGCGAACTACCCCACAATGGGTATCAAATGACAGGGGTCGACTCGAACTATAGTAGTATACTTTGAAAAAAATGCAAATTTGAGATGGAACAGATACAAAATAGGCTATTATACAGGGCTATTCAAATTCGTTTCTGTACATGGGGATCTCGTAAACGATGAGAGATAGAGTGTCGGTTAAATTATGGCAAGGTTGCGTATTTGAGAGGCCTTTTCAAATATGTGAAAAAATCGAATATAGCTCTTTTGGTTCTGGGGATATACAGAAAAGACGAAACAATCCGAAATTCTTTTTTTTGCCTATATCTTCTTCATTCGCAGACATATTGAAAGTCTGTAAACATTTTGCTTTTGGCACTACATGTTGACTATTAGAAAATGTCCATGAATCTTCAATACAGGGTGTCATCTAACTTAGGCCACCCCCATCTTTGAATTTTTAAATTCGTATTATTATAATTATTATAAATAATTAAAGTAGATTTTCTAAGGGGGTGTTCAGTGCCACAAAAAAGCTCTCATTCAATAATCTGACGATTTCGATCTGATGAACACTTACGGCCATTATTATAATGTGCAGAAAAAATTCACCATTTTGAAATACTCAAGCGCGTCAGATTAAGATATATATGGTTCATCTTTATGTTTTAGACGTGCTGTCTCATGAAATGACGATTATCTAGAGGGATTCGCTTAATCTGACAAAAACAATATTTAAAAAAAGATTTTCTAATTCATTGTACTTAATTAATTGAAAAGCTCAGGAAATAGCATGCAAATAAATTGGTGTATGCTTTTTAAGTAGAATATTAGTATTTATAAGAAAATAATTTTTTAAAAATGCTCAAAAAAATTTAATTTCTGATAATCAATTGATTAATTGAAATTGATTAATCATTGAGGAGAAGAGAAATGAAAATTATATGTTTTATACCACTTTTATTTGTAACTAACGTTATTGCAATTTCGTCCTATGAGGACATTTTCAAACTTATATATTGTGTAAGTTTGAAAATGCCTTATATATTGTATGAGTTTGAAAATGTTCTTATAGGACGAAACTGCATTAACGTTAGTTTTAGTGACACAGAAAAGTGGTAAAAAACATAGAAAGTTTAATTTCTCTTTTCTTCATTATGATTTTCTACCACGTAGTAACGGCTGCATCCATCAATTAATTGATTAATCAATCATCATCTTCATCTTCATCACGAATAGTCTCTGTGATCAGCTGTGATGGCATCATGGCAACAGAATTCAGAGTGGGGACGGAGTGAGGGACTAAAAGATGAAGAAAAAGTGAATAGAGGAATAGAAACTCGGAGAGGGAGATATAGGTATCACACAGATGCACGCATTAAATTTTATCGACGAACTTTTGTTATTTCGGCTTGCGGAAATCGTCAGATTATATATTTTTCGTTATCCTTGAATTATTTCCTTCAAAATAACAAAAATTAGCTACGCTCGAGAATGTCAAAATGATGTTATTTTTTTACAATTTTGCTGCCCTCTCCTTTCTTTACGTCACTTTCAAATTGTCATATTACTGGAATATACACTTTTAAGCAGGTAATCAACTCACCCTACCTTAATCTGACGCGCTCGCGATTTTCTGATGATCAATTTTTTTTACTAATCTTATCCCTTATTCCTCACAGGCAGCCTTATATATGGGGGATCATATTTGGTGGAGGTACTTAACCGGGTAACCCTGTATATTAATCTGCCGCGCTTTGGTAAATCCCGAAATTCCCACTTGGGCTCTCCTATTATAAGTTAAATTCAACACAATGAAGAATGCCAAAAATTTTCATTACAGAGGGCAGTCAAAATTGTATGTATATAAAATATTATAAGTAATGATCCATTCAGTTTCACGAATTGAATGTTTTTTCTGAATAATGTTTCTCTCTAATATATTTGAAAAAAAAACGAAAAAAGTATGAAATGTTTCTTCTTTTAGAATCCTAATGAAAAATTCTCGGAATTGAATTAGCAGGCAGATATCTTGAGAATTCAAATAAAAACCGTTTTTAAATATTTCTTTGGATCAAAATACTATCGAACGAAATAAAATCCGATGTTTTCAATAGGAATCATGATTTAAAAATTGATTTGTATTCGGAAGCTCTGAACTATGAACGTGAAGGAAATTTCAATTATAATCAATAGTAATGTGAAGATTTTTTTTCTCCACAAAAATTACTTTCGGTGAATGAATGTGAAGAGTGCTTGAAATAAAAATATAACAACAATTAAAATAATATGATGGAAGTTAGAAATAGTTAATCTCTGGTGAAAGTAAACCGCTACAGGCTGAACAAAAAATAATGATAATAACAGTTTATTAGTTCTTTAGATTATGTCTAGCATAATATAGAACGAGTCAGTGTAGTGTATCAGTATAAGATATATTAATATTTCAAACATTTTACAAAAATTGTAGCCTATATAATTAATATAGTTATTGATGTAACTAAGTGCATGAAAGCATGTAAAATGACTCAATACTGCAATAGTATTGTTGGCTGATTATTTGCAATTGGTTCTTATTACTATTTCTTACATAATACAGAACAAGTCAGGTGTCAGGAACAGTTTGTCCATGCGAATTTTCGATTATACAAATAAGAGATTCAACTTAGACATAGATTACAAATTACAAATCATACATAAAAACATCTAAAAGCAATAAAAATAGGTGATGTGATGAAATATAAAATATAAAAATATGCATGCATACATAAAATGTAAGATTAGTTGAAATATGTGTCTCCCAAATACTCACTCACAGAATGGCACGCTTTTTTTAATAATATTTTTCGGACAACTATTTTGAAATTTTTCAAAAAAGATCTTTGTAGTAGTTTGGTAGATGATTAAACAAGGTTTATAATACCATGTATTTTGGGCAACGCAACGTTCTGTTTTTTGGAGACAGTGATTTGGCACTTCCAGGATTGCTGCATTTCTTGTGTGTTTCCCAGCGCTGTTTCCCAGAGCTCTGAATGAGGTCAGCTCTGTTTTGGCATATATCAGTATATGCCTGTTATTCAAAGAATGGAAAGTCAGGATTTTCAGCTGTACACATTATTTATTACAGCTTACTCTGAATGTTCTTTTTTGGAGTTTGAGTACCCTATCGGCATCCTGTGATACTCCCCATACTATGATTCCATGAGTCATTACTGATTGAAAGTGTGCAAAATATATTATCATCAATACAAATGTTTCGACGGTCTTCCTGAATTGGTACAGAAGATAACACCTTAGAGCTAGTTTTTTGTACACTTCATTTATATAGGTAGTCCATGTACAGCATTCTTTCACATGCAGATCAAGGAATTTCATAGAAGTAGCTTGAGTGATAGATCTGCGTTTATATTTCAGCAACAAGCTGTGGTCGAGTTCATTATTTGAGTGTGTAAAACTTATATGAACGTCGTCTTCCCCATGTTCAAAGCTAATCCAATTCCTCATATATTTTGATTTCTTCATTGGCCATCAAGACTGTGATTGTTTACTTGAACATACTGCATCCTCTTTGTCAGATATATAAAATAATACCTCTATATTTCAGATAAAGGACACCTTTCTCTAATCATAATATAGTATTTCAGTTGCCTTGCTGAATAATGATTGGCTCATTCCTTCTCTACCTAAAAACCTCACAAAAATTGAAATGAAATCTATAAAGAAACAGGGCATGTCAATACACACTAAATGAATATGCTCACTCTCACACAACCTCAACTCAATCACTTACAAACTAGGTTGTTATGAAGTGTTCAACAAATACAAAAACATATCGAATTGTTTAGAAATTGACATACTTACGTTGAAGTGATCTTCCTAACAATGAAAACAAGTTGATGTGGATATAAAGTATTTTTTCATGACTTTACACCACTTTTTCCTCATGTTTACTCATATCGGGGCAAAAAAAAACACTTCATCGGATGCATTTCTCGGCTAGGTAATACAGTACAAGGCTAATGAGTCGTTCTTTGTTGTTCCACGATACAAATTAGGTACATTCTAGAATACAGGGCTCATATACCTATTCATAGCTGATTGTGGTCATTGACCACGACGTCACAAACATCACGCTGAACGTGTCAAAATGTCGGGCACTCAAATTTCCTCTACCCGCCTTTTGACATAATTTCAGTTTTTGAGCCCTTGATTTTCTTTTAAAATTATATAATATATATATATATTTTAATATTAAATTCTACAAAAAGGATTTGAATTAATCCTCTTCAATTCTAATTAATTATCTGCGAGCGCTTTCGACAGTTGGTAGTACTGTCATCTTCTGGCACTCCTCAAGTTTGAGGAGTGCACTCAGTATTTTTGACCATTTAATAAATTTTGTTGTAAGTTACATTCGTTTAATAATCACCCGTCAACTTTTTTCCCTTAAGCGATCTAACAAAAATTGTTGCCATTTTTAAAAATATCCCTAGACTAT
>WOGP01004003.1:0-14519 GCA_015342065.1 Leptinotarsa undecemlineata | reverse complement strand
AACACAGGTAACACATTTTAGTATATAAGGAATTAGAGTAGATACTAGACTAGAGACCAATTTTCTTCTCCTGAGAATGCTAACTTTGTTTGCGAAACGCGCGTCGAGTGCAAAAATATTAGTTTGGTGTTTGGGTAATTGATCAAAGAAGTTATTCATCATGATGAATGATTGAATATACATTATTGTCTATCGGTATCTCACTGACGAAATGTAAAAACTAATAAAATTAGGAATAAATGAAACTTCCTAAGTTTTCATACCACTTTCATTTATAACTAACTTTACTGCAGTTTCTTCCTAGAATGATATTTTCATACGAATACAATAAACTGAAATAATTAACAATGTACACCCTCACATACCTACAGAATTACAGTAGGTAATAAACTGTATTACCAAACTTTTGTTTACCTGTGATAATGTACGTACGCTAATCTGAAAATCGGCGAGTAGACCAGGTCAATTTTCTTATGTTGATGAATTCCCATGGATTATAAAAAATGAATTTCCAACCCTTGCCTGCATAGTGCAAAATTTCCGTTTGCAAGAATTTTTAATATTATACACTTAAATACAAAAACTCTTCGATTCATTCATTCAAATAAGTTCATTCAGCTTTTCCAAATTCAATAAATCATTAGCCTACAATTCAATGTTACACAGAGAATTATCAATGCCTTTGTCTGCCAACAATCTGGATAGGAAAATTTAAACAATTATACATATAGGATAGAATATGATTTTAAAGCAGACACAATCCAGAAGTTAGTCAGAAAACAAAGCCTCAAATTCATGTATAGAACAATTACCCCCTGATGAAACAATTCTGAAATCAATGAATTTGTAATTTTGACATATATTAGTGAAAGAATCGAGAAATTTACGGGATTTTTCATAAAAAAAAAAGTGGAAGTGGCATTCAGGCCATGTTATCAAATTTCATTTTCAATGCATTTCAAAAAATCGTTTGAAAATGTCGAATCATTTTTATTGTACACTTGGCAATGAAAAGAGATAACCTGGTGTCTGATTACAAATTTGTAACTATAACATATTGTGGTGAAAAAACAGAGATGATTGCCAAAGCTAAAGTGGACAAGGTGGGGAATTCTGGAGTTTATAAGCTTAATTGTCAGGAGGGTAACAGTGTTTTTGTTGGACACTGAGGCCGAAATTTCTCAAAACGGTATGCTGAACATGAAAGGTCATTTAGACTATGTAAAAGTGATTCGATGTTTTCAAACTATCCCTTGGAATACAACCACAAGTTAACGAATATAAACTACCATCTATTATTTACAAATTAATCAATAAATTTAAACCCAGGTCAGATCGAAGATTCGCCTTCAACTCTACCGCATTTGTTGATTCACCTGCTGTGAAATATTTTTCCTTACCTTATTTTGAACAAAATATGTGTACTATCATTTCCAAATTTATTGAAAATACCTGGCACTAAAACTTCCTTCAAATATTAAAATAATTTAATAATTTTCAGTAAATTCCAAAGACAAAATCAACAAAGTACAGAGAAGTGGAGTCTAAAAGCTTGACTGCTCTGATTGTTCAGCATCTTACACTGGTAGAACCTGTAGACCTCTTTTTATTCGTATTAATGAACATTTAAAAAATCCTAACAAATCTGCTTTTGAATACCACTTGAAATTTCACAATCATAACTTTAGTCCTAATAGAAATTCTAAAATATTACGTAAAATGGATAATAAAAATTTCCTTAGACTTGACTTGTTTGAAGAGTTGGAGATTTCCATAGAACTTTCCAATAATGATCACTGTTTGAATACTCAAGTAAACCTAAACAGAGATTTCTCTCCCCTTCATAAAAGGATTATGAATCGTGAATTATTAAAGTTTTACTAATATTTGTATTCCATACTAGCTTCTTCATAACATAATTATTTTAAATCTATAATGGAGTACTCCTTAAGTTGGTACCATTATTTTTTAACATGACACTTGACACATTTTGTCTCAAGTTGTCTTTCTTCATTTAGTACTTTGACTGAACCACATGGCCCCAATCTAAAACGTATGGCTATACGCCAATTTTGTTTTATATAATTCAAATATTACAAATGTGCCATTTAGTTATTTTGATACTTCCAGTTGCCTGACACGTAAGTAATCTCAATAAATTTTCCAAAAATTTTTTAACCTTAAAAATTCATAAAAAACTATCTTTTGCAACTTCAGTTTTCACCAAACTTCTTTTTCAATTAGATCACTTACTTTCAGGTGAGTACTGATGATGACGAAAGTCGAAAGCGCTTTGCAAAAATTTTAAATATTATACACTTAAATACAAAAACTTTTCGATTCATTCATACTGAGTTATGAATGTCGAGACGAAAAGAATCACTTGGAATTGTAATGTCTGTAGCTCGGTTTTCCGAATACATTGACAACAAATGTATTATGATATTATGTAATGGTCAGGTCTAAAACATTATTCCGTTTCTGTAACTCTGTTTCGACTGTGGACTATATTCTATTTAGATTATTCATAAATGTTACGAATTGGTTGAGCTGTCGTACAGTACCTCTGAAACAGGCGAGAACATCGTCTACATATTTGTACCAAAAATAAATATGATTTTTAACCCAAGTCGAAATTTACTGTAGTGGTCTTCAAGCTGTTAATTATAATGTCTGGACTAGGGGATGAACCCATTGCTAAACCTGAATCCTGTTTATGCAATATGTTATTGAACTGTAAGTAAGTAATTCTGATTCAGGCATACATCGAACACAGTCGAAATTCCAAAAGAAGTGATATGGCCTTCTTTGGCTTGATTTAATATATTTGAAATGAGAGTTACATTCATTGTACGGTATGTTAGAGAACATACTCTTTATAAGTGTCTTAAGGCGAAACATATATGTATACTAGTGAGGATGACAGTGTTCCATGTAAGTGCAATTTGTTACAATTCTTTTAAAGTAGAACTCATGTGAATGATATATGATTTTCATTCCACGATTGTTTGAAATACAAACTGAGTAGAGAAAAGTATCTTCTGTATGATTCAGTGTTCATATAAAAGTATTTGTTTCGAAAGAATTTTTTTTTCCGTGTAATTCAATGTTTATATGAAAGCAGCTGTTTCAGGAGGACTTTCTTCCAGTTTGTATCTGAAAGTTACTTCTTTGCATGAATTACACATCCATGTATAGAGTTACTTATTTTCAAATCGATTACTTCCTTCCTTTTTTTTTGGAAGATTCCATTTTTTTTTGTATCAAGATGGAATAGTAGAAAGCCAAAAACTTTCTTTTCCAAAAACATTTATGTACTTTGTACATGTATGTTACTTCTTTCAAAATCTTCAACTTCCTTCCTAGTTTTGGAAAATTAACACATTTTTCTGTATCAAAATGAAGTAGTATAAAGCACAATGCTATGATTCCCAGAATATTAGTCACTCCTAAAAATATAACCCTTTCAAATTTATATGACATACATTCAGGAAGGAACCTATAGAAACTAGTAGATCATTGCGAAAAGTATCATTGGAAAAATTGGTGTAAAATGCAATGAGTTCATGTAGCTGCGATGTTTTCCGTAGACTTTGAACTATGGATTGTATATTGCGATGCTTTCGCAGAAGTAGTTATCATCCTCATAACGTTATAGTTTTTGCAACTGCCAGTTCTGCACATGAATAATGCAGTAGGATTATGACAATATTTTTCCTCATTAAAAAATAATAGATTTTTTTCACCCGACTGGAAATTTTTCAATGTACAATTGGGTTCATAACTCCACAAAATCAGTTTCAGAGACGAATGTACTTTTTTTTTAAATGGCAATGTTCACAGAAAAAATTGCCGTTATTGGAGTGACACCAACCCTCACGTTTTCTGGGAAACACATTCTCAATATTCAGAAAAAATTAACATTTGGGCAGGAATATTGGGAAACCATATTGTAGGACCTCTATTTATTGATCAAAATTTAACAGGGGAACTGTTTTTGAATATACTGGAAACTACTGTTAACCTTCTCGTCACTGAAATCATCGAAGTGAACCTCAATGAATTCTATATGGATATTGTATTCCAATAAAATGGATCACCACCACATCACTCCAGACAAGTGAGAAACTATCTGGATACTACTTTTTCCGGTCGTTGGATTGGCTGTCGAGGTTCTACAGAATTGCCAGCCCGCTTGCCAAATTTGACACCTTTGGACATTTTTTTCATGGAGCCATTTGAAGCAAATGGTGTACGAAACTGAAACTACTTTAATACTGGATATACATCAGATAATAATAAATATTTGTAGAGATATTGACGTTACTGTGTTCGAAACTGTTCGGCATGGAATATCGAATAGGCTGTACATATGTCAAGAAGTTCAAAGCAACTATTTCAAGCATCTCTCGAACTAACCTCAAGCTTATTACCTCATATTATGTAGTTAAATATCAATGTATTCGAGCAATTATTAATATTTCCATCATTTTGTAGTAGTTGAAGATATTGACATTATATTCTAGGGTTGTGAAGCATTTATCAGGACCTTCAAAAAGATGTGTAACAAGACCCCCCTTTCCATTTAATTTTTTTCCCCAGATGGCGCCTCGTCGCCATCTTGAAAGTTTCATCTCTCAATTTTACTTCAAAATAAAGAACTCGTGCATTATTTTCATAATTAAAAATTTAAATTTTTGAGTTGACCCTTTCAAAAATATAAAAGAGGGGAGCATTAAAGAAATGTACTGTATACTAGTATTATTATGTAAAACTATGATAGTATCAAATTTATTTTGTTAATATTCTTCTAGACTGTAAAAATATCTGGATTTGAAATATTGTTTCATTCTGACTTCAAACTGATGGAAATTAGGAGTTCTTAAGTTTAGCGGAATTTTATTATATAGATTCAAGTTCAAAGAATTCATTGTCAAACGCAGTTAGAGTATTCTCAAATGAGTTGCCAAATCTTATTTATATTCACAGTTGTGAGAAAGTGTTTCATAACGTTGGTTATTTTTATGAATCTCTATAATAAACGTACATATCCTTCAGTATTCGTATTATGCCCTGTGGGCCGCTGATCAGCCTACCGTGTTCTTATTCGAATCTGTAGAACAGCCGACAAGTCGTGCCTCTCTTCCATTCCTTTCAATATTCTATCCTGATCCTCTATTTGATCTTTTTCTCTCTTCGGTCTTGTTGTAAATTTTCCTCACATTCCATATGACCTGATCTGTCCCTACCCTTCTCCATGTGCTTTCATATTACCTGTATTGCTGTCTTCATGCCCTCTTCTCTATTCGACCGTCCAATGCAACCCGCAAGAGTTTATTGTGGCTTACACCTTTTCACACTCGACCAAATAAATCCAGCTTCTCAACGAAGCCGATACGTTTGTATGGTGAGTGGTCTTTCAAATCAGATGGTGAGAGTACGGCTCTCCCGAACTCTAAAATCTTGATTCGGTACCGACCGGGGCAGGCACAAAGTACATGCTCTGTTCTTTCATAATTTTCTAAACAGTGGCGACACACACTGTCTTTCGAAAGTTCGAGTCTCTGCATATAATGATTCAAACGACAGTGACCTGTAAGAAAGCCTGTTAGACATCTTAGTTCATACCTACTGTAGTTCAACAACTGTGTGATATCAAGCAACGAAGGGTGAATGAACGCCTTGGAGTGAGCCATTCCTGGAAGAATAAAAAAAATGCCAGAAGGTTCACAGCTTTATTGCCCTCCAAGCCAGTATGGTCAGGAATCCAGATCAGAGACAATCTGTTAGGTCTTCCTACCGAGGAAAGTTTTTTTTGGCAATTTGCTGCCAATATAGACGTTGGTCGGTAGGAGCCAACGCCCCTTGATTGACAGTGTGGTACTGAAGACATCACTGAAAGCCAGATAAGCCTGTCTCTGTAAACCAGAGAGCTTCGCTTGGGCCGTTTTCTGTAAAACCTTCGGCCACCAGGTCATTGGTCTGACAATCATTACATAAATCAAATGGATTTGTTTGAGACTTAAGCTCCATGTTTAACCACAAATCCTTCGACATGTCTATATAGATAATCTGGCTTTGTGTGGAATTTTTTCCAATTGAGCGTTCCAGGCGAGTCTTTTGTCAAGGACAATGCCAAGATATTTCAGCATTGAGGGAAAGTGGCGTTAGATCATACAGTTTTCTCCTCCTGGTGAAGGAAATTAACACAATTTTGCTGAGGTTGACAAACATCTGCTTCCTCAGGCACCAACGGTGAACATCGTCCAACGTGCTTTGAAATGTATTACAAGCTACCCTTCCCGACGTGGAACTTGCCAGGATGACGAAGTCATCTGCATAAGCTTGCAGATCAATTTTTCTTCTGTCGAGGGCATCAAGCAGACTATCCATCAGAAGCGATCACAGAAGGGAAGATAGTACCCCACCTTGAGGGCAGCCCCTGGTGAACCTGAACATAATCGCTTCTCCTTGAAGTATCGTAGTTGCAGTTCTCTTTATCAGAATGTCATAGATTCAGCCAATTATGGTTGATTCAAGACCTTTCCTAGCCAGAGACAATCCTACAGATATAAGTAGTGCATTGTCGAATGCTCCTTCAATATCAAGAAATACAGCAACCTCAATCTTCTTGTTCTCAAGGGATTAGAAGATTTTCTCAACAAGGTTGTTTAATAATGAATCTGTCGATTTGCCGAATTGATAAGTATACAGGTAGTTATTCAGAGGGGTGCATACAATGCCACCCTCCTGATGTGTCCGTCCAGTATCTTCTTGAGTCTTTCCAAAAGGAAGGATGTAAGGTTGATTGGTCGTACTGCTTTAGGGTGTAGGTCTCTCTACCTACGCCAGACCAGCTCTATACAATTTTGTGAGAATAGGTAACCGACCAGGATCTTTCTTTCCTTCCATTCATCAAATATTCTCCGAAGTCTATCCAGTCTCACGTTTCTTTTTCACCCAGCTCGTCCTAGCCATTCATAACTTTTATATTATTTCTCTCATTTCCAACAATTATACCCATCACATTCATGCTTCTGGCATAATCAAGGGCGAGGCTATCATAGTTGGTTGATTTTACACGTATTTTCTATATATGCTATTGCAACATTTTTTTTCTCCATAGAAAAAACAATAGATCATCTGAATCGGAGCTTATGCTGGAGAAATGCATTCAATTAGAGCCAAGCTTCACACCTGCATACATAGAACTTGTTAAACTTCGAGGACCCAGTGACCGCAGTGTTTACCAATTGCTCAAGAAAATCGTCGAGATGAATCCAACAGATCCATATTACAGTACCAATTTCGGACATTGGTTAGTGAAAGAAGGTATGTCTACCCTACCAAAAACAATGTTGAAATCATTATTGAAGAGCCATGCTTCAGTTCGTTCAATGCGGAGTTCTCATTTCAGCTCTTGATTTTCGGAAAGCCTTGCTTCAGTTTGTTTAATACAGAAATCTCATTTTAGCATTACGCCGCCTTCCATTGAAGACACTTCGAAGACACATCATTAACATTTTGTTGATTTATGTCTTCTTACCCAAAATTATTTTTTATGCGTCTTCAATTAAATTTTGTTCCATTAAAGTTGTTTCCACTAATATAGATGAGGCGATATCCTAATAAATTCAGTAATGGAATGAAAGCAGTCATAGAATGTGAAATCAGCACAAAAAGTCTCCTCCGAGCGTAAACAAAGGAGAGGAAACGAACATAACAGCTTTTCCTTCAATGAATTATGGTTGAATTGTAGATGTCTCTAGAATCAGGACCAACAATAATTCTGTTCTGTTTTTTCGTTAACCGGCTTTCACCTCTTTATGAACGACTACCCTCTAGAGTTGAAATTTGCGCGAACTAGGGTTTAACAGAATATTAACGTTTGACGAACGGTTTCTGATAAGCTCCTCTCCAAACTTTTGAGGCATTGCATGAATTGCCTTGAAGGAATATACTACAGTTGATATGATAATGGAAAAAATCGTACGGTAGTTGAAAATGCTTGATCATCAATAGTAGTTGGTTTAAGCCGATTTCGTAACCTTTCTTCACCACTCTACCGTGACTTTAAGTGACTTCACATGACCTTGTGTTATGTGCACGCTATATGACCATGAGAACCCTGAACGACATAGAGCTATGAGCACGTCATATACATAATACTTATACATAATACATAATACTTGAACATAAAAGTTTGACACTCGAGCTTAATAGTTGTAGAAGTCATCAATTGCGGTTTACTCATATATACTTTGTATATGAATGATTTGTACGCATGGTCAATAGTACTTGAAAGTATATGTACCACTTGGTGATCGAAACAGGTGTCGAGGTGTTAAAAATAACGATTTGGTGTTGGGAAAAAACTCCAGTAATATTCATTTTATACGTGGGTATATTTATCCTCAACAATTCCTCCATTATAACTTTCCACCTCAGGAAGTTGAAGGTATTCTTTATGTCAAAGGCCACTAGCAACACCTACTTGCATCTGGGCTGTTTAGTCGCTTTCAGTACCTGCGTGACGGCATCGGTTGTAACAAGTACCTTTCGGAATCCATACTGCGCAGACGAGAGTGGTTCATTTTGTTATATGTCTGCTTCTAGTCTTCCTTTGAGTAGCATCCCATAGAGTTTACTTACGGTTTTCAGTAGGCATATGGATCTTCATGTCTTCTTTTGATCCTCTGGAATCAGGACTAGTTTGAACGTTCTCCAAACCTTCGCAAATGTTTGGGTTATGAGTAATATATCAAGCAAATCCAGGAACCAAAGTGGATCCAGTTCCCCTACGTTCTTGATCAGCTCTGGAGGAATCCCGTCTATACTTCTGTAAATGCATCCAAATCTTTCTGCACAGTGCTGGATTTCTTTGATGGTCCATAGATTCAAGATCCTCCGCATACAGTGAGAAGTTGGAATGTTCAAATACCACAACAATATTGTTGATATGAATTACAGAGAATAATAGTCTCAAGTGACTTCCCGGTGGTACACTTGATGTAGCTATAAAAAGTTTTGAGTGGTAATCCGTACCATCCACAACTTCATGCCTTTCTATAATATATGACAATATTCCGTGTTAGGAATCACACGTTAAAAAGTAAGACCTCTTTGATCCTTAGCTCGCACAAGTTTCGACTTCTGAGGGTTGTCGTTCGTAGGGGTGCGACAACTAGTTAACGGAAAGACATATTTCAAAACATATATATTCACGTTAGGAGATACCTATCTATGCCGACCTCCGCAAGTCTTTCAGTGATCAAATTATGACTCATTTCCACTTGCATCTAATCATTGATACTCTATATCACATAATCTGTGAACATTATCAATTAAGTATCAATGGATCTACAGGTGAAAACCATATTGTTGTTTCATTATCTTATTTTGTGTATGGCCTAAATTATTCCATTGATAATTTTCTCAAACAAGTTTGCTAATAGGTCTGTAATTTTCAATAATATGCTAATCACCTCCTTCGAGGAGTGGCATGACGATGAAAGATTTCCACTTACCAGAATATATTCCCGTCGGTAGGAATGAATTATAATTATGAAAAAAGGGTGGTATCAAGATATCTTTACATTTTTTTTTTAATAAATAGCCCTGGTGTGTCGTCCGGATCAGAACACTTGCATGTATTTATACCAGCAATTGCTTCTGAATTTCGTTGTTCATAAATTTTTATAGAGTGATCAAGATTTTCGTTAAGCATTTGCAAGAGGCTCGAGAATTTATACACATACGTAAGTAAAAAATTGCTTTTTCCGGTGTTTACTGACTAATCATACAGACCTAGAGTATGATTGAACTAAATTCAAATTACTCATTTTTTTATTTTATATACTCCCCTATGAATCCATCATTTGAAATGTGTATGGAATGGAATGGATTGCATTATTGATGAGAAGGTTGATACATATATTGTCCTGCATATTTTTTAATAATTTGTGAACTTCATGTTTTTTGTAAGCGAGTTGAAAACTCTCTATTTAGTTGAAATGTAGGTACATTTCTTTTTATTGCATCAATAATTGTTTCATAGAATATTTCAAATAATGTTTCCACGTTTAACTCTTCGGAAAATTTGATCCAATTTATTCACCTGTATTCCAAGTTTTTTATCATGAGGAGTTCTGTCAGAGTTCAATTGATTGATTTTGAGACAAAAGTAAAGTACTCTTACTTTGAAAAATCTTGAGAAATGGTAATTAAAAAAGTTGTTCAGCATTAAAAAATACATCTAGATTTGAAGTCATGGCCAAATAGTGAAGTTTTATTTTTTACCGATTTTTTTAAATGAGGGTTACAAAAAAATTCTAAAACTATAAATAAACAGTATCTTGTTTACGACGGTTTATTTCAAAAGCCTGTAATATTACGGATTACACAACTATGGTGTTAACCACGGTCAATTTTTTGAAGAGGAAAATAATTTTCAAAATTTTTGGGGCGAAGTTAATTTTATTTTTTATTAACACCGAAAATCACCCAAAATCATACAGTATTGTAACAAGCACTTAATATTCAATAATATCAAATCACAAAACATCAAAATATAATAAGTGTTTTGGAACAAACTCATTGATTTTCTTGTCCAAAATAATTCCCCAAAATAATCTCCAGAAAATAAATGAGTTTTCCTGGTAAACTTTCAGACAATATTAAAAAATATTTCTCTGAATACAAAATTTCAACAGCTTTCACAAATAATAATAATTCAGGTAGAACTCTGTTTAATGCAAAACCCAAACGGGATAGAATGAAAAAGTCAGGTATATATAGAATAGAGTGCGGCGAATGCTCTGCAGTATATACAGGTCAAACCAGTAAAAATTTTGAAATGAGACTGCGTGAACACGTCTGTTTGGACAAAAAATATGCAATGTACGAACATCTTCAAGAATCAAACCACGAGATAAATGAAGTTAACCTCAATATCCTACAAATATGTAATATAGGGAGGAAAATGAATCTGTTGGAGGCGATGAAAATTAACAAATCAATTGAAAACCAGAAACAACTTGATTTATGTAGGTCTTCTCTCTTGAATTTATGAGTTTAACAATCCCTTGAATTTCCAGGATGGTATTTTAAGTTGGCATCCTGTCTCTCAGACACCTGGCCTTGCAGCATACCTGAAAATTCTATAAAATCGATGTTCCAAATTCAGATTTTAGTTTTATACTCGATAATGGGATCAATCCCGAAACCGGTCGTAAAATAAAATTTTCCAGTGGTATTTAGGCAAAAGTGTTTTTATTCATTTCATTTAAGTCCTTGAGTTCGGGTTGAACCACGTCTGAAGTTTTATATTCCACGTTTCGGGTCCCATTTTGGAGCCATTTTCAATAAGTTGATGTGAATTGACGCCGTGGCCTCAATCTGCCTACTCCCCAGGTCTTGTTTCGAGTTCTCTCTGCCTACTCTTTAGAAATAGAAATAGAAGTAGAAATAGAAATAGATTTATTTAGAATAGATATGCTAATATACATAAATATCATACAAATATTTCAGTTATTAAACAAAATACAAAAAAACTTAAATATATAAGACCTATATAGTAGAACACATTGGGTAAAACCTAGCAGAAGTAGATGATGAAGAGATTAATAGAGAGAAGAATGATGAACAATATAATTGGAATCTTTTTATCTGTCTATCTTCTTGTGTCATTCAATGTAGGATATTAGTCATTGATAATATAGGAGTATATTTATGGAATTTTAATAACAAGCGCATTCCTCTGTTTTGTTGTTTTTGTAGAGTAGAGATAGAATTACCGTCTAGTAACAGTAAAAGTAGTAGTACAGTAATCAAAGTGTGGTAGGATTATTGTTTTATAAACAGTCAAATTATATTGGAATGTTAATTGTCGACTAATTCTTGTAAATAATAACATTTTTTTCGAAATTTTATTACACATATACTGGAAGTGTTTTTTTAAGTTCAAAGTGTTATCAACGATGAAGCCCAGGTATTTGAATTCTTTCACAATTTCAATAGTTTCGCCGTAGATCTCAATATTAATTTAGTTGATATCAATTAAGTTATATTTATATTTTGTGTTGTCAATATCGTAGCTTTCGTTTTAGTGGTATTCAGTTTGAGTTTGTTTATGGTAAAAAATTTTGACACGTTTTCAAGAGTCAAATTAACTTTGCGTACAGCAGATCGTACTGGTTGTTCAGTGGTATTTATATCGACGGAAGCTACTGAAGAGGAAATGTGGGGGCGGGGCTTCGGCTTTCGATTTCGATGGCCTCGCGAATTATCCGATCTTGCAGTGTTTTCGCTCTGAGGATGAACTTAGTGTTCGCGCGAAGTCTATGTTGTGTCGTGTCTCTTGATAATGTTTTGATGAGGCTGAGGTTGGGTCTGACTTTCGGACAGCAAGTTGATGTTCGTATACTCTACTTGACACACGTCTGTTGATCTGGCCTACATATGTTCTATCGCAATCGGAGCATGGAATTACGTATATACCCTGAAGTTCATTGATAATTTTGTCCTTGGGAGAACGAGGAATATGGAAATTTGATTTTGTCAGTTACACCTTCAATGTAGGGAAGAAAAGCTTTGTGGGAAACGTTGTTGTCTTTTGGATCTTTGGAACTGGATGAAGAAATTTGTTGACGACGGATGGATCTGTCAATTTGATGGTCTGTGAATCAATTTTGAAGAAGAGCTGATTTGAGCTAGATCTTGTGGTTTGTTGTAGTGGTCCGTGAGCTTGATAGATCTATGGATGAGATAATTCGAAACGGAGTTGGTTTGTGCTGGGTGCTGGTGGGAGTTTGCGTTGAGGTATCTCTTTGGGTGTGTTGGTTTCCTATTGACCGTGTGAGTGAAAGAGTTATTGGATTTTGTGATGAGGATATCTAGGAATGGAAGGGAGTCGGTTGTCGATGTGATAAAGGAAATTATGGAGAATTTCGGAGCCGTGGGACCATATGACAAAAACGTCATTTACGTATCTGAACCGGCAAAAGGGTTTGTGGTCGAATCTGTGAAGAGCCTTGGTTTCGAAATCTTCCATGAAAAGGTTTGCAAGGACTGGTGGAAGAGGAGAACCCATGGAGGCACCCTTTACTTGTTTGTAGAAAGTATCTTGATAGAGGAAGTATGTGCTAGACATACAGTGACTAATGAGGTTAAGGGTGCTTTTGGAAAGTTTGCGTTTCGTTTCGAGAATGTTCAATGTGTTTGATACGAAAATATTGTTGAATAAGGATACTATGTCGAAACTCACAATGATGTCAGTCTGTTGGATATTGAGGTTTTTAAGGATTCCAATGAAGTTAAATGAATTTCCTACGTATGATGAGGACTATTCTGCAAGAAGTTGAAGAGTATTTGCAAGGTATTCAACAAGGTTTTGTGTTGGAGAACCGAACTGACAATGGGGCCAAGAAGAACATTGAATTTGTTTATTTTTGGAGACCGAAATGCGGAGTGTACGTAAGTATTTTTCTCGGGGGATGAGAGCTTTCATAGTTTCTGTAGGAAGATTGGAGTTGTTGATGAGGGTGTTGGTTTTCTTCTCAAGATATATTGTTGGGTCCATATCGGTGAGTTGATATTCCGGGAAATCGAGTAGTGTCCTCATTTTATCAACATAGTCAGAGGTGTTGGCAATAACTGTCGCGTTGCCTTTGTCTGCTGGGAGGATGATCAGGTATGGGTTGTTGTGGAGACTTCTGAGAGAATGTCTCTCTGTCTGTGTGATGTTCGATTTGGGAAGTTTTGACCTTCTGAGAGTTGTTGCGATATCTTGTCGAGTTTTTTCGGGTATCATTTCAGGAAAGTGAGAAGTAGCATATTCGATTTAAGTGATGGGTTTTTCAGTTGAAATTGAAGTGGAAGTGACAGAGAAATTTAAACCTTTAGATAAAATGTTGTGAGCATTTTTGTCCAATGGGGTGTCATAGAGATTATGAACTAGAACTGGGGGATTGGTTTGGAGAAGGTTTGGGCTTCCAGGAAAAATTATAGTTTTTTTTCTTGTGGGTTGCTGTTTTTTGGGTGCTGATATGGTCTGCTTTCTCTTGAAAAATTCTGAGAAATATGTCCCAGATGAGTGGATGGATTTTGGCAAGTGATAGCATGCCACAACATTGATATAATGATTCATTATTGAGGTGTAGGTTACGTCTGATGTCATGGATGGTTGTGCGGTTGAGGGCCTGATTGGTGCGAACAAAAATGTGTTTTCCTGAGAAGAATTTGTCATGATGCTTGCGTTAGAATAATTTCGGGATAACTTTGTGATCTCTGCAGGATTTGAGGAAAGTGAGATCGCAGAGAAGTTTGAAACTTCGGATAAGTAGTGAGGAATAGGTTTTGGTGTGTTTCAGTATTTCCGCAGTCAGCAGTATGTTGTGTATGTTGTTAAGTTCAGGTTGAACCGCATCTGGAGTTTTGTATTCGATGTTTCGGCTCCCATTTTGCAGCCATTTTCGGGAATTTAATGTGACTTGACGCCGAGGCCTCAATCTGGCTACTCC
>WOGP01004002.1:0-14520 GCA_015342065.1 Leptinotarsa undecemlineata | reverse complement strand
TGAGTTTTGAACAATACCTGGTCAGAGCTGAAATATCATAATGAGCCGGCCCTGGATCTCTTGGATTCCTGTAGCATAAGCTGAGATCATTTAGCATGTGTCTTACTGTAGGTTTTTTGGTGAATCGGGCGCCTTGCTGGAATTTTCCAGTTCTAAAACGTAACATACATTTATTTTCACCCGGTAGGCGTTCACAATCATGAATTTTACTTTGATTTGGATGGGTGGTGTAAAAGCACGTCAACGGTACTTTTTTCGACGAAAAAGTAATCTGGAACTTTTGTATTTGATACACCAAAGTGATTTTTTATCGTAGATTCATCCCTGGGACCAGTAAATAAATCATATGGACCCCTCAGTGAAACAACTCTCCGTGATTTTGCGTCAATCCCTGTGAATTAAAACGAAATATTAATAAAATATTATATTAATAATAAATATTAATGAAAAACAATTTTCTTCCAGTTTCCAATTTTTCTTCCAGTTTGTGTTTGATGGAGTCAAATACTTTTTGATTTTTTCGGGAGCTACTCACTTTTTTTGCATAATACCAAATAGCTTTTTTCCAAAAAATTATTTCTCCTTAAAATATTTCCTTCACAATGTATAATCTAAAAAAAATAAATCCGAACAGCTACATAAAAGACTAATGTACCGGATCTGATAAATTTACTAGTTAATACCATATGAAACCTCCCACATAAAAATAATGATTAGGCCTCGTATGAATTTCCACTCCGCTTACGCCATATAAAGAAACTGATGACGTTCGGTAACTGTTCAGTTTTTATGCCATTTAAATTGACTTTGTGCACACTATAAACGAAATTCCTAGTACTGAAATCGAATTAATTGACCGTATGGATGATTTTAAGAATCATCATTGTAATAAGTTCAGAAGTGTCTCTTTATGGAAGAAATGGGTGTTTTCATCTCTCATAGTTATCCTGAAACATGTTGATGAGAAGATGAAGACAATTTCTCTTTCAGTTTCTATCTGGAAAAACTTTTGTGAAAAATCTTCTTTCATTCAGGAGTTTGCCATATTTTTTGTATAATGATGGAGAAGTAGAAACCCAAGTAGATTTCTTCCCAAAAGCTAATCTCTCTCAAAAAATATTTTATTTTGTAAATTCGAATGAACATTTCCATACCTTTATCATCTTGGGGATGGTACCAATTCGGTGCCAAAGTATATTTTGGTGCGTTGGATTTGAACCTATCAGAAAATCCATCCCTTTCAAATGTTGGAAGATTGGAAAAATTCTTGTGGAGAACTGTTGATGTATTTTGTATCTTTCGAAAATAGGTATCTGAAAATAAAAAACATAAAGAAAAAGAAAACCATCGCTGTATTATTTTCACTAGGTGCCGGGATATGGTCGATATCGCTGTCCTTGAATCTTTCTCCAGTTCCGAAACCTATATTTGCCAGTACAGAGGAATCTTGCCTTTTGTACAAATTTTCATTGACATCATTTGAGCCGGGCCCTCTTAAAGTTTTATCAAGCTCTCGCTCATAAAGAATTTTTGCATTTCTATAATCCAAAAACTTTGAAACTAGCTCCGTTTCTAATTTAGTTTTCCAGCTAAAACAAAAACGCGGATTTTCATAAATACCTCTGCCTTTCAAGTGAAGAAAATGTGATATTAACCAAATTCCTTTCTTTGATTTGCAATGGGGATACTCTGGATTGTAACTACCAGGTCCTACTTTCGTAATTTGTTTCTTCATAGCCCCAGACGCATCTAATTCGGGATGAAAACCAAGCTTGTTGAAACGTTTTGTAGCAGTTCCAAAAGGAGCCCGTGTTTTGAATCTTGTTTCGGTCATTTTCAAATATTACAATGGAAATAAAAAATGCGAAAGAGTAAATGTCAATCTGAATTTTATGACAGTGACGTACACTCTGTTTGAAGGAACTTACAAAATCGACAATAAGTCAATTTTTTTTCTTGCTGTTATCGGCATCGACTACATTGATCATCAGCCTCGTGTCCTGGACAGGCAATGTTAAGAACTCCCGAGCCACCTAGGGAGTCACATCAATTTTTTGAAAATGGCACTAATTTGTTGGGACACGAAACAAATCTTCTACCTATTTTTTTTTCTGATTGATTCGGCCGTTACTTGATGAAGATTCATAGTAATTTCATAAACTACATCATACGATTTGATCTTGACAAACTTCATTTTCAAAAATATATCACATGTTTTGCTATCACAGTAGCTTTTTCATAGTCTATCTACCTTTCTCATTATTCGTGTTTGTTCCTACGGATTATTTATATGAAATGTTTGTTTTATTTATTTTGCTCATGTACAATTAATTTATTAGAGATTTTTTAAATAGTTGGTAAAAATAAACAGAATTTGAATACTTGTCAAACATAAAAACCACGTCTCGTCATTCAAAGTATTAGCATTAAAAACACTATTAAAACCAAAGGCAATTTCAAAACCAAAACCAACAGAAGTCAGAAACATAAGTGTCCTTCGATCCATCAAAGAATCTCCCTGTGGAAGATGGCGGAAAGTAAATCCTTACCCCTGAGAAAAAGTGAAAGAAAAACAAAAGGAATGCCACCTGCAAGATATGTCGACGTCACTCAAGACTTAGTAAAATGCAAACAGGCAGCGATGAATGAAGATGAAGTTTCTCGAAAAACCCAAAGGCAAATGAATGTTTACCAAAGTTCATCAAAAACGCATAAAATCACCAAAGTTTCGAGTAGTCAATCCAGGAAAAGAATGCAGTTGGAAATCGAATTGAGAAGGAAAAAAGATTGGCAGAAATGAAAAGAAAACAGAAATGAAAATAGCATAGAAGAAAAACGGCGACACATAAATCATCCATCATTCAAAACTGGGTAAATACTCTAAACGAAAATGAAGAGATTTCACAAAATGTAAATAATAAACAGGAACAAGAATCCACTAAGGCAAATATTCAGGAAAATATGTCGGAAGAACATAAAATGTATCAGTTTATGGCTAGACAATCATTCAGTAAAAAACTTCCAGCATTTTCCGGTGAGCCCGGAGAATGGATGAATTTTCTACATCAATTCCGAGAAACGACAAAACTTTGTGGATTTTCCGACGCTGAAAACATTGTGCGTTTACAAAAGTGCATAAAAGGCAAAGCAAAAGAATGCGTAAATGCGTTACTGATTTTCACTCAAGAAGTAGACAAAATTATCGATACCCTTGAGAGAAGATATGGCAGACCAGATATCATTATTCAAGATTTGATTGATTCTGTAAAAAAATCCTGATATAAAGGATGATAAAGCTTGACACCATTTTGGACTTCTCAAATAAAATACAAAATTTGGCAGTTACTATTAAGAGTTTGGACTGCTACGATTACTTGTCTAATCCACAACTCTTAAATGACATTGTTAAAAAATTTAGCCCCAATTTGCGTATGGAATGGGGTAAAAAAATTTTACAATTGAAAAAATGTAAAAATTCAGGTACCATCACAGAATTTTCCATATGGATGAGTGAAATTAGTGAAGCAGTTACATACGTTGTTGGCCCGGAACAGGAATAGGACAGAAAGAAGAAGTACGTTTTTACTACCAGTCAACAAGAAAAAATAGTTTATAAATGTAAATATTGCAAAAAAGATGGACATTAAGTTGAAACATGCACATTTTTCAAGAAACTTGATATTGAAAAACGTTGGACAAGAGAAAATAAAGTGTGTTTTACTTGTTTTGGATCGTCACATCTCACAAAATTTTGCCGAAGTAAGAAAAAATGTGAAATCGATGGTTGTGTTTTCAAACATAACCCACTTTTGCATAAAGAAGTGGAAGATAATTCAGTTGAGGTGGAATAGCAAGTTAATCATCATATCAACCATTTCCAGAAGACTGAAATACTGTTAAGGATTGCCCCAGTTGAATTAATCGGTCCTGAAGGTAAATTTAATACATTTGCTCTCTTTGACGAACCACAGCACCACCACACCAAGAAGAAGTGTTCTTACGGATTATTATGTATTAGCTGAAGAACAGGAGCTCTTCACCAGGAGGGAGTGTTCCTACGGATTATTTATCTGATATGTTTGTTTTATTTATTTTGCTCATGTACTATTAATTTATTAGAGATTTTTTAACTACTTGGCAAAAATAAACAGAATTTGAATACTTGTCAAACATAATAACACGTCTTGTCATTCAAAGTATTTTCATTTAAAACACTATTAAAACCAAAGGCAATTTCAAAACCAAAACTAACCAGAATCAGAACATCTTGGTTTTTCTATTGATTTTTCTCGTAATACTTTATATCGTATATGTACGTAATATTATATACTATATACGTTTTGGCAACATTTAAATTGAACTCCCACTGAAATGCTCCTAAATGAATAAATATGTTACTACTTATATTTATATTCCATTCCTTAGTTGGAAAAATCATAAACAATAAATTCGGGTAATTTTCTACCAGAAACATCACCTATAATTGGTTAAAATGTATCACTTATTTTAAAATAAACCTTGCATCCATTTACAGGTCGAAGAATATTTTGAAATTTCTTCAGGTGATACTATTTTGCCGTTAATTCTTGAGGGAACCGGCATAGTACCTGATTTAGAATTCAAACCAAATGTTCTGGTTTACAGGCTGGACACGAAAAATAATAAGGTAGCAGAATGTGATTTGGAAGTAATATGCGTCTCACTGAAATATTTTTTTTTATCTCTGATATCTGTTTCAGATTTTGAATAAATGCTGTGCTGTTGTAACAATACACTTTGAGAAAGTCTTGGAACTTGAGGGTACCATGATTACAGAGTCAATTGGAAGAGATGATAAATCGTCAACCCTTACTCAAAAATCTAATACTAAACAGAAATCGAAAACACCTGAAAAGACCAAGGTACCAGATGAAAGGACAAAAAAATCACTTCCACTTCCGAAATTTTCTGACAAATTGACTAACATGGAAGAAACTTCGATTAAAGACCGTTTCAAAACTAGAAAAGGTAAGGTAAATAATAAATTTTCTCTCATTCTGTTTCTAACGACTTCGTTACAAAACTTTCATAATCAGGAGAATCGTTCTTTGATATTTTGAATATTGAAAACAATCAAGTACAACTGCCAGCAAATTCTGAAAAAGTCGTAAAATTTTGTTTCGGTACTCCCGAAGCATTACTGAAGAGAAAAAAGGAATTAACGGAAAGGGACAAGAAAACAAAGAAGGAAAAATTTGCAGAGAAAAGTGGTTCTGGAAAATCAAAAGATGGTAAAAAGGTTGCAGATATCATCTATTACTTGGCGAAATACAACATTAAACTAAGGAATAGTTTCGTAAGAGATGTAATTCTGATCTGTTATTTCAAATAAATATGAAATTTCTAATGATTTGTTTCCTTATAAGGTGGATATTTTCTCCAATAGCTTCGGTGCTCTTGGAGGGTGACTGATCACTTACTCTAGTAATAATATATCTGTTTCCCTATTGCATTTTTTTTCAATTTTCTCATGTCACCGACTTCATCATTCCAACAATTTTGTTCCCTGTACTAATAACACTTAGTATTTACAGTACTGTCAGCGAATCTTTAAACATGATCATTAATTTGTGCATCTCAAATAGGTGGACAAAGTGATGAAAACGCACCTCACTGGAACAACCTAACCTTTTAGTGCATACTATATCTAATGTATTTATGAATTTCTACACTCAGCACCAAGAAATTTGTTCTTTCATTCATCTGACCCAGTATAAATGAAAAATACAGTGGTTTCCAAATCACTCAAAATAATTCCATTCAGAATTATCACACGAGAATATTTCAAATTACATTCAAGTAGATCAAAAACGGAAATTGGGAAACCTTGCATCCTGCACAATGGTGCAATCTTTGTATACGTATAGGTTAGGTTAGGTCCAAAGTGACTGGGTCTATTCGACTCTCCACCGCAAACCGCCAGGGTATCGTGGTTCCCACCTATTCACACTCGACCAAATAAACCCAGTTTCCTAACGAAGCCGATTAGTTTGTTTGGTAAGTGGTTTTTCAGGTCACATGCTAAAAGTACGGCTCTTGAACTCTAAAAACTTAATTCGGTTTCCAGCGGAGCTCTGCTGTTTCATCATTAATGAGGTAGTCGGATAGTCAAGGTGCAAGGTACCCACCTTGATACCCGCGACAACATTCCCATATGATGGTTTTTACAACTGACGATGCCTTAGATTCAACCGTGCAGGGCTTTTTCGCCTCTGGTTTTGGTGAATCATCACTTGAGCGCAAAAGTTTGCTAACCTGCTCATGGGAGGTTTGTTCTTCCACCTAAGACAGATTCGGTCTTTTCCTAGCTGCACCACCAAATCTTTTTTATTAGGTTCACTTATTGGATCAGGAGTTGGAGACTTAAGAAGCTCTCGCTCCTGAACAAAATTTACAAGGAGGTCACTTGGAGTCGTAAACTCGACATCCATTTCCACTGTATACTCGCTCCTTAATTAAATCTACGTCCATATCCTCTTAGACTCGCTCCTGATCTAAATTTATAGAGGTCAGTTGGAGTCGTAAGCTCGACATCTATGTCCTCTATAGACTCAGCGGCAGAAAGATTTTTTAAGTTTACTCTGTCCATAAAAGTCCCACGAGTAGATAGGGAAAGAAGATCAACCACGGCACAGCCCCGGATTACCGTGACAAGGCGATGCTACGACGAGAGGACGCCCGGTATCTCGAAGGCTCCGTAGAGACAGCTGATAGGCTCAGTGTCATTCATCCTCTCGGCACGGATACACACACCTTAGGATTAAGACATAGTTGGGATGCCATTCAGTTAGGGAATAACAGAACCACAAGTGATTCTGTCACTCCTGTATCCAGCGGGGCTACGTAGAAGCAGGAATCCGATGGCAGGTTTGCTCAACCCCCACGTCCTAAGCTAATGCACTCGTCAAAGACAGCATGCACAGTGGTTCAAGCAATGTAAGATGAACAAGGACAGCCAACCCGCCGTATATGTATAAGTAGACTATGCTTTTGTATATAGAGGATAGGTGCAATCATTTGTAATGAGCTGCTAGCTAAGTTGAAATATATAAAATATGTCCTGAATCTCAAAGTACTTGTGATAAACTTTTTCATCAGATGAAAAGTATTTTCACTTATCCATTTTTATACAAGAAATGTGGGAAACTTCCAAAAGGGGTAAAGAAAGAAAGAATAAACTCTTCACAAAGATGAGTAGATCAGGATAAAAAGTTACTTTAAAACACAAACAGGAACAAAAAGCTCTCTCGAAAATAAAAAGATAAAATAGTTCTTTCTCAAAAAGCAATCTCTCCTAAAAATATACCTCTTTCAATTAGGATATTTCTATATTTGACAATACATACTTGTATATGTTCATTCATCGAGGGCCTGTAAAGTAACGGATAAATTTATTTTCTACGTAATTATGAATGCAAATGGAAAATCCTGAAGCAGGTCAATTTCTATATATGAAGATACACTTTCTCAATAAAATTAAAGTAATAACCACCCACTGTAAATAGATAAAATAGATAAAAAGGGAATGTCTGTGATACAGCGTTTAAACGGGTTTTCAATTTTCTGTTCAGTAATACAGCACTTTTTGATTTTCGGACGTTGGTAACAAAAAACATTGATATTCAATTGTTTAATTTGTACAATAATTAATGTCATAGAACTAAATAAAGTTTGACGTTATCAACAATATTTACAATAATTATAATCCAAATCATATTCAAAATGAGTACCGTTCATGTCTTGACAAAAAAATAGACTGTGTGGAAATTCTTCAACGTTTTGCAACATCTCTGCTATGATTTGAATAATATTTTGCCTTATGCGGTGATTTAAATCAATATTGTTTGGATCTTTCTTGTAGGTTTTTGATTACAAATATCCCCAAGAAATATATTCCAGTGGAGTCAGATCGCAAAAACGTGGTGGCCACATCTACCGATCCATCAATACGGAAAAACTAGATCGAGATATGCCCGTACTGCTGCTGAATAACGTGGTGTTGAATGATGTGGTGTTGCTCTATATTGCTGAAACCATATGTTTCTGTAAATCTCTGCGGGACACAATTATTCTGTTAAATAGTATGGTAGCCCAAACGTTCACTTTGATAGGATACTGTCCAATGCGGATTTTATGTACTCCAATAACAACAATTTTGCTTGTTGACCGTCCATATAGGGTAAACGTTACCTCATTGGAGAAAAAGATGTTTTTGAGAAACAGAAAGATCCGATGTTATTTTTTTTTAACAACAGGATATCTGATAGACTAGTCAATCGTAACAGGTATTTGACTCGAAGGCTGTCTATTTGTATGAACTAAAATGTTTAGTTAGCTATTACTCCTATGGGATTAAAGGGGCAGTTGAATAATTTTATTGAGAAAGTGTATTCTTATATATAAAAATTGACCTGTTACATGAGTTTTCATTTGCATTCACAATTACGTAGAAAATGAATTCGTCCGTTACTTTAGAACCTCACTTTACTTACTTTACTTTAGAACATTTTTGGTTAGAATTTTTCAACAGCTGAATGTTTTTTTGTAAAGTTTAAATTAAGTTAAGTTATTTATGGACGATGTGAATAAAAAAAAACTAAATAATAAATGAAGCTTAATACAACACTTTAGTTCAAACCGCATCCAAAAAGGTTTGTGGAATGACACCTATCAGAAAAACAACTACTTCCCTGGCTAATACCACGAAGGGCGTTGAATTATATCCGACAGGTGTCAGTGCAGGATTCTTCACAGAAGTAATTCCTACATATGCTTTTGGCAACACAACTGCCGAAATTAGCTCGCGCAATCGCACATAAAAACTTATAAACAGACAGTGATCAGTTACACTCATGTGTATTAATTGACAGGTGGCCATGATCTGTCATGTATATGGAGATAGTGAATGCATTCAATTTACTTTCGAAGTTTCAGTTTATTTTCTTTATCAGTTTCTGAAGAAATTTGACAAAATTATAAATATTTAAAAGACAGTTTCATTCAGCGATGTTCAATGTGTATGTATATTAAACTAATGATAATCAAATATATTTAGAATGGGGCAATGAGTGAATTTTCAGCTAAATGCACATTTGATATGCCAGAATAAACTTACTCGTCTATATGTATCGTCACTTCAACCGCAAATAGGACCAAGCAGTTGTCGATCTGGTTAATAGAAATGATTACGGAACATGTCCTTATTTTGATTAGTGATATATGTATGTGACTAATATTCCGGTTAAGTTTCATATTTCGGAAATGTTTAATGGTTGGACCGTTTACGTTGGACTCATATACACTTCTATCGACTCATATACACTTCTTCGACAACAAAATAGAGGCACAAACGTAAATTTCAAATTTGAGTTTTTTTCTTTCAATAATGGAGAATTCACTGATAGATGATGATGGAATCGATGAAGATAATCAAGATTTATTTATAAATTTCCCTCTGGTCGTCCAAAAGGCTATAGAAGAAGTAAAATATTTAATCAGGCTCTATATTCATATTTAAAGCTATGATTTCAGGTTTTACCAAGTAAAGATCCTCTGGATGAACCCGATTTCAACAGTATTGATTACATAAATTCTCTGTTTCCCACAGAACAATCTTTATCAAACATAGATGAAGTAGTACTGAAAATGGAAAATAAAATAAGTTCCATTGACAATGAAATAAGTAGTGTTGTGCGTGGCCAAATAGCAGCCAGTGAAGATGGAAAGCAAGCCCTAGATGAAGCTCAAAAGGTTATAAAACAACTGTTCACGCATATTACTGACATCAAAGAAAGAGCTGAAAAATCTGAAGAAATGGTTCGAGAGATCACTAGGGACATAAAACAACTAGACTGTGCAAAAAGAAACTTAACACTTGCTATAACAACTCTTAATCATCTGCACATGTTGGTGGGGGGAGTAGATACTTTAAAATCCCTAACTCAAAGACGATTGTACGGAGAAATCGCTCTTCCACTTCAAGCAATAAGTGAAGTAATGACTCATTTTGAGAACTATTCAGATATTCCTCAAGTGAAAAGTTTAAGTGACCAAGTGAAGTCAATACATGTGGAGCTTGCTCAGCAGATCACTCATGATTTCAAAGAATCATTCACAGGTTTAGTTAATTTCAATAGGATCAGAGAACATGTCGTTACAATCTAGTTTTGCAGGTTCAAACACGAAAAGTTCGATTCCGAATAAGCAATTGGCCCAAGCCTGCCTAGTAGTATCTATTTTGGATCCAAAAGTGAAACAAGATTTATTGAAATGGTTTGTTAATCTGCAGTTGCAGGAATATAACCACTTATTTCAAGAAACAGAAGATACTGCATGGTTAGATAAAATAGACAAACGTTATGCTTGGATTAAAAGACATTTGTTGGAATTTGAGGATCGCTTAGGTATATTAGGCAGTGCTGATATAAAAAGCCTCCTTTTGTAACTTGAATGCTATAAGATATCAAGATCCACCACTGGTTTATTTTTCTAAATATAACTCGCCATTTCTGAGTAATTAGCAGTTTTATATTCAAGAGTCTGCAAATAAATGATAAATATAAATTCAATTGAAATATTACTAAAAACGTATCCCAATTAATGCCCAAAATGTTCATCATTCACTTCCTGTTTCATTAATCATTGGCAACATATCCAGATACCGAGGTTTGGTTAATTTTCTTTACAAAATGTATGCCCTAATGTAGTTACTCAGAATGTCTGATTGACCATTTACCTTTTATGGTTATTGTGTATGCCCTTCTCAAGATAAGTACATTGTGCCTTTTACTGTTCTATTTGAAAAAGTTATTGTTTATTGGTAGATTCCTGGAAAAATATAAAACTACTAATCACTCAGGAATGGCGGACCCAAGTTTCAAAAATAAACAAATCGATAGGTAATTGAAAAAACCTACCAAAGAAGTTGATAGTGAGTGATGACACACTTTTTGGCTTTTTTCATCAGAAAGTTCTTAATGATGCCTTTTATTTTTAGTCTCCTTCAAAAGTTGGAAGGTGGGGCTTCTGCACTGAATAATCTGTTTTCTCTCTAGGTAATATGTTCCCCCAGAATTGGGAAGTGTCTGAAAGAATAGCAATAGAATTTTGCAATAATACCAGAGAAGAACTTTCAAAAATAATGGCTAAAAGGAAAAATGAAATAGACGTGAAGTTATTACTCTATGCAATTCAGAAAACAGGTGCTTTTGAAAATCTTCTCTCGAGGAGGTTTACAGGGGTAACAATAAATGAATTTTGTGACAAATTACAAAAAAGGTGCGATAACACTAAAATTAATGAATTTGTTGATGCTACAAAATCTGAAGAGAAAGACGGAGACGTGAATTTATCGCCTTTTCATGGATTAATAGGTAACTATATACTAATTTGGAAAACAGTTGATTTGTAACGTCTACATTCAAGGTAAATGCTTCATTCCACATCTTGAAATATATATCGAGAGTGTTGATCGAAATCTTTCTGACCTGATAGAAAGATTTATTTTGGATCAGAAACAGAGCAAACCTACCGAGGCAACTGAAACACAAGCCGCTATTTTGCCAAGTTGTCCTGACTTGTTTGTCTTCTATAAAAAGAGTATGATCCAATGTAATCAGCTAGACAGGGGTCAGACTATGCTGAGTTTAACCAAAACATTCCAAAAATATTTGCATGAATATGCAGAAAAACTATTACAAAATAATCTCCCAAAAATTGAAACTCAAACACTTGGAACTTCTGTACAGAATTTTACTAAAGATCTTCAAAAAATTTCAACGTCAGGTCTTATACAAAATTTCTCTTCTCTTCTGAAAGAGGGAGAATCAACCAGGTAAACAGATTCCACACTCATTACCTTCTGTAAATTTTATTTTATTTTGATTTCAGATTTACCAAGGATGAGCAAACCAAAATTTGCTGTATTTTAACCACAGCAGAGTACTGCTTGGAAACTACTCAGCAACTTGCTGACAAACTTAAAGAAAAAGTAGAACCTTCACTAGTTGACCAGATTGATTTATCAAAAGAACAGGACAATTTCCATAAGTATGTACATTATTCCTGCACAAACAGCTATGAAAAGTAAACCTTAATTATAAATTTTCAAATGAAAAAGATTGGCAATTGAATAGTTGAATGCTGGTTAATCCAATAAAGTATATTCTGTACAGAATTAATATTTTTATCTCAAGGCTAAAACTCACTTGTATACGTTTATTGGTGCCTTTATGCTGAACAAATCGAGGGCATAAAAATGAGCAATGAAACCTAATGAAACTTATACATCAATACTTAGCACAATGAGTGGAAGTGAGAAGTAGTCAGAATATGTGACGTAAGAAAACCCTATATTAGTTCTAAACAATGCTATGATGCCATATTTTACTCATGCTAAAAGGTATAAATTTTGTTACATGAGATAATATTTTGATATAAATTGTGAGGGGCGATGTTTTTTGGGGGAGAGCTTTTTTCTTCCAGTTTGTATCTAAATAAAAGATCTTTGTTAAGAAATCATTTTGAACTCTTAACAATTTCTTATAATGAATCGAAACACCTCTAATTCTATTTTATTGATGTGATATCACATCATATTAGGTTATTTTCAATATTGTAAAAGTATTCAATATGTTATTTGTAAATGTCATAATTTTATATTTGGATACAAACTTCTAACTAAAATAATGTACTGAAAATTTCAGGGTGATATCAAACTGTATTCAAATATTAGTTCAAGATTTGGAAAATGCATGTGAGCCTGCACTAACAGCCATGAGTAAGGTAAGAGTTTTTTTACTAATTCTGTTCCAAGATATGAAAAATATTCAACTTTTTTAGATCCAGTGGCAAAATGTAGACACCGTTGGCGATCAAAGTCCATATATAACTGCTGTAACGACACATCTGAAAACCACTGTTCCTATAATCCGAGAAAACTTATCACATTCCAGAAAATATTTTACTCAGTTTTGCATAAAATTTGCAAACAGTTTTATTCCCAAGTTTATACAAAATATTTATAAGTGTAAACCTATTAACACAGAAGGAGCTGAACAGCTTTTGCTGGACACTCACATGCTGAAAACTGTTCTACTCAATTTACCTTCCATTTCATCTCAAATCAATCGCCAAGCTCCAGCAGCCTATTCAAAAGTTGTTACAAAAGGAATGACAAAAGCAGAGATGATATTGAAAATTGTTATGACGCCAATTGAACCTCAAAAAAATTTTGTAGATCAGTGTAAAAAATTATTACCAGAGTGTCAACTTGCAGAGTTTCATAAAATCCTGGAAATGAAAAGTGTGAAGAGGCAAGAGCAAACTCTTCTGGCAGATATATTTAAAAATCACAAATAGAAAGCAGACATTATTAAGAAACAATGTGAACTCAATATTTTATGCTTACTAGAAGTTATATAATTTCTCATGTTCCTCTACACAGTAGTAATCTAAACAAAAATTCAATTAATAAAATTTGAGAATAAAAATAATTACATTTTCATTATATGTCCCATTTTCTCTCCCTTTAGTCTTTTTATTTGGTATGAAAGAAAATGATGAAAAAGGTAAAAATTGAGACACTCTTGTATTGTACCACAATTTTTTTTAAACTCAAAGAAACTTAATATATACATTGTCTTTGAGAGTGAAGAGTATTGAGTTTTTTTCTTCAGATATTGTTCAACTTATTATTTTTCAAAAATGTGGAAAAAAGGTATACAGAAATAAAGAAGTGTGTTCCAGTAGCCAAGTTGCTTCTTGCACAAACAAAAAACATATATGGCCGTGAAAGCAACATTACTAGACCTAGAATTTATTTGTGTTTGTTTATACCTTTTGTATGTTTATCTGTATGCATGTTTATAATTTAACTACAAGTATGACTTATCCCATCTACACATTATATAGCAAAAAGGATCAATAAAATCTATCTCCTCAAATTCCATGTGTTGACTATTGGTGAATTCTCATACTTAGGTGAAAAAAATTAAATATATAATTTATAAAAACCTCATGACTGAAAAACGAATTTTGAAAAGCCTAATGATTATCCAACACTGTTACTGTTGAGAAAATTACCATACATTTGAGTGAGAAAAGTAATATTGGTAAACAAATGATTTTCATTGCAGAAAGTTTTACAGTACTGATTATACTTCATAGTATATCAATGACACAACATAACTTAATACAAAGGAATGAAATTACAATAAATTGATAGATGTAGCCGTTACTACGTGGTAGGAGATCATAATGAAAAGAGAAATGAAAATTTCTATGTTTTATACCACTTTTACCACTAACACTGCAGTTTTGTCCTATATGGACATTTTCAAACTTACACAATAAACTCAAAGTTTATTGTGTAAGTATGTCCATATAGGACGAAACTGCAGTAATATTAGTTACAATTAAAAGTATACATAGAAATTTTCATTTCTCTTTTCAGAATGAAATTACATTACAGACCATCAAAAT
>WOGP01004001.1:0-14520 GCA_015342065.1 Leptinotarsa undecemlineata | reverse complement strand
GTAGATTACGAATTCGAAAGAAAAAAGCGGCGCTCTCCCTTATTTACAAAGTTACGACCCTTCAAAGTTCAGAAAAGGGCGACTTTTCAGCTTTCTTTTTCACTAAACAAACTATTTAAAAATACCAACATTTATTCACTAGGTCACCTTTACACCTTATTCTTCCTTCTTTGACGCTTTTCGGTTCAATAATCAACATTTTTCTTATAAAACACCTAATTTAAAAATGAATGCTTCTCCTGGTGACATTCTTCTATTTCTAGGTTAGTTACTAGTGACATTTCAGAAAAAACGGTTGGTATTTGCCCTCGTCTACTATTTCAAATTCGTAATACACCACCAAAAACCAATTTACGATCTAAAGAATGATAGTAAAAAACATTTGAATTGAATTACTTTCGGAATATTGACTGCATCAGAGGTTTTACCGAGCTTGAGTGCGTCTATTGTCAAATTGTAGAATCCAAATTTGATTTATGAACTTGGAATGCACGTGGTGTGAGTTCGGGACTTTCGAGGATAACCAGTGAGCCTAGTGACTCTCGTTAAAGAAAAGTTTCTGTGAGGTTTTTTTTTGTTTTTACATAAATTTTGCGTCTGTATTGCAAGTAGTGTGTAGTGCTTGAGTTAGTATGGGGACTGAACCTCCACCCACGGGTGGAGGTTCTCCTCCTCCTCCTGACATTAACATGGACATATTTAATATAAAAAATCAACTTTCTCCCTCATCTAAAGATATCCTCAACACCCTTCACCAATTATCACCCATCCACAAAACTGCCTTTGAAACATTAGAAGCCGAAGTAGCGGCATTATCAGAACTTTTCAAGGATGATGCAATTGTTCTCAAAGAGGTCGAGGATTTACAAAAGAAATTAGACTATGCCAAACGAAGGATACAGTCATACCATGACACCGACTTTGGGCCTTTCACAGTTATTGCTGAAGGCACCAATGCATCTAAAATCCATCGAATGGACCTAGGTACAAAACTTTTCACCTTGGGGGTAACCAATATCACAGAGATCAAGAAAAAAGGTGCTAACCGAATTGGAGTCACTTTCTCTACTTCCAGAGATGCTAATTATTTCCTATCTAATCAAGCATTCAATCTAGGTTTCAATACTTATATCCCCCAAAGGTTCCTTACAACAAGAGGAATTGTTGAAAATGTGGCCCTTTCCATCACTCCGGACGATATTATAGAAGATGCCAAGTGCTCTTCTAAAGTCATTGATGCCAGAAGGTTAAATAGAAAAATTAGGCTGGGAAATGAAATCTCATATGTACCATCTTACACCATGCTAATCACATTTGAAGGCCGGTCTAGGCCAGAGACCATCAACCTATTTTCCTTCACAACTCTCGTTGAAGCCTATATTGCCCCAATGAACCAATGCAAAAAATGCCTCAGATTTGGCCATTCCGCCAACTTCCGCAGGGGTCAGAAAAGAAGCTCACGATGTGGGGATATGCCTGAAATCTGCAAGAACGAGTTGAGGTTGTCATGGACCTCATGAAGCCACTGACTTTGCTTGCAAAGAATTTGAACGACAACGCCTCATCAATGAAGCTGGTTGTTTTTAACTAGAGTTCCCGACGACATTACTGTTCAAAACATACAAAATTTTCTAGAAAATCACACTAATACACAAAACAGTCAGGTCAAAAAACTAACGACAAAAACTATTCGCAAAGACAATCAATCATTTATGATAGGAGTCGAACCATAGCTACGGGAACAGGTTTATGATCCCGAATTCTGGCCAAGAAATATTTTATACAGTCGATTCAACTTCAAGCTTGGAACGCGTTTCTTAGATCAATCACAACAATCAGAAAAGAGTCAATCAAATTATGTACAGCCTAACTCTTTTTTATAAAGAGAAAAACATATTGTAAATCACATGTTTCATCTGGCGATCAAGTTGAGGAAGTCTCTCTATTCTATCAAAACATTCAATGCTTAAAAAATAAAACCAACGCTATGGAACATTTTTTATCCATCAATTCATCAATAAAATTTCTTGGTTTCACGGAACATTGGATGAACTCAAATGAAATTGAATATACTATAATTGATTCATTCAAATTGGTAAGTTATTTTTACAGATCAATAAAAAAAATGGTGGATCATGCATATATGTTCACAAGGATATCAGTGCTACAGAATTGACTGAAGTGGTAAAGTGTACATGCGAACAGGTAAGTGAAGCATCTCCTAGTAATTATATTACCTGACATTGTGTATAAGCGTACATGTTATATTAGAGTGTGTGTATTTGTGTAAATATTATTGTATGATAAATCTGTATCAATAATCACAATAATTATTACAATAATTGTATACTTGATTTCAATTATGGCCACCACATTGGGGCAATTGCCGGCTCGAAAAGAGAAATACATAGATTGGTGGGGTGAGTTTCAATCATTACAAGATGGTATAGAAAAACTTGATGGGTCTAATAAACAGCAGGAAGAAAGGTACATATTTGAAGAAACATATTTTAGAATTATTTCTCAAGCGGAAAGCATTAATTCAAATTCGTTACGAGATAACACCAATACAGGGGGTGTTCAAATTATTGTACAGGGAGGTCAACCGGTAGACATAAATGTAAAATTATCAACAATTCACGGTTCGTATAAGGAATGGATAGAATTCCACGACACATTCAATGCCTTGACTCACACTAACACAGGGCTAACTGGCATTCAAAAATGATTTTATTTAAAGAATGCTTTAAAGGGGGAGGCAGCAGAAGTGCTTCGGGCTCTAGAAGTTTCGGAACAAAATCATTTAGAAGCATGGAAATTGTTGAAAGGTCATTTCTAGAATAAAATACTTATAGCTTTAAGTCATATAGACTTCATGTCTTTTTCACATTTAAGGAAACTATTATATGTAACAAACAGAGATATCAGATCTTTGAAATCGTTAGGTCAGCCAATTGATACATCGACACACTCTTGATTTACATATTAGAAAACCAACTAGATCCAATTACAAAAACGGAATGTCAAAAAAGTGGTTCAATTAACAAATTTTCCACAATGGCAGAGTTTCAAGAGTGTTTACAAAAGAAATGTCAACTCTCAGAGTCTATTGATTCTGAGAAATCCATTATTAAGTCGAGCGACTCGAAGGATAAACTAGATCGGCAAAATGCATCTAGGTCCTTTGTCACGGTAGCCAAGCCATGTTCGGTTTGCAATGATAACCATTTTTTGTTCGCATGCAAAAAATTCTAGAGGTTATCTTTATCAGCTAAAAGGGATGAGGTCAAAAGGGCAAGTGCCTGTTGGAATTGTTTGAAGTATGGTCTTAAGGCAGAGAACTGTTCGATGGGATTGTGAACTGTGTGGTAAAAAACATAGTACGATGTTGCATTCAGGGGAACAAGATAAACAAGTTCGGGAAAGTTCATTACATACTTCGGAAGGATCACAGGCAAATTCATCTCAATCGGACGGATCCCAGTCATCTGAGATACAAAATACATTACAGAATTATCAATGCACGCTTATCAAAACACCAAGGGAAGTTTTATTGTCAAGAGCATTGGTATAATAAATTGTTGACAATTCAGGCAATTTTCAGGAGTGCAGAACTCACCTGGATTCTGGATATCAATCTAATTTTATGTCACTGGATCTCTGGAAAAGGTTGCGGCTTCCAACACAAAAAATAATATTCCAGTAGTAGGCATCGGTCAGGGAATATCAAATATCACATGTTCAGTAAACGCGGTTGTTCATTCAAAATCAAACAATTTCAAGTTCTTCTCTAGCTTTCTTATTGTTGATAAAATTTCGGAGAATTTGCCTTCCATAAATATCGAGTCTAGTTTTAAAATTCCAGATAACGTCACTTTGGCAGACTTGACATTTGGTAAAAGTAATAAGGTTACTATTTTGTTAGGAGCAGCTATTGTTTGGGATATATTATGCGTAGGGCAGGTTAAATTAGGAAAGAATCAATCTTTAATCCAGAAAACCAAATTGGGTTGGGTCATAGCCGGTCCCGTTATGGGTTCACCAAAAATGAAAAACGGTAAGCAATATTTCGTTAAACATGCATATACAGGAACAGCTTAAAAAATTCTGGCAGGTGGAATAATGTCCTCGGATCAAACCGTTTTCAAAAGAAGAGATGGAGTGTGAAATAATATTTCACGAAACAACAACACGGGATGAAAATGAAAGGTTTACAGTCGCTTTACCGTTGAGGGATAATATTTAGTCATTGCGGTAAGAAGATTTCAACAGCTTGAAAGAAGGTTAGAAAAGGACATACGAATGAAGGAGTAGTATCATGGATTTCTCAAAGACTACAGTGATCTAGGGCAAATGACTAAAATTGGAACTTTGGAGGAGAAAAATAATACTGATATTTCGGATCATCCAATATATTATCTTCCCCATCACGCAATGTTTGAGGAAAATTCCTCAACAACCAAGTGTAGGGTGGTATTTGACGGATCCGCAGCTACAGATACTGGGTTGTCATTGAATGATGTTTTGATGGTCGGAACCAAATTGCAAGGCAATCTTTTCAATATATTACACCGTTTCCGTAGGTATGAAGTAATCCTAGAAGAGATGTGGAAAAAATGTATCGCCAAGTGAATCATTGGGATTTACAAAAAATTCTGTGGAGGTATGCTTCTGATCAGCCAATAGAAATGTATCGTTTGTTTGGAGGTGATTGACAATATATCATGATGAATTTCACTAGTTTGGACTTCCATTGTCTAATATGTAAACTGATTTGAAATCATTGAGACACAAAGTTAAGAGATTCCAAGACAAGTTAGTTCACTACGTTTCGATTGTGGGTATCTAAAATCGTCTTCGGGTGATGGCTGGACTGATTTCTCCGAGAGATGACTATTTATGGGTCGTTCAAGTACTTTCACTTTCAGTTAAAACCATCAATCTTTCAAGGCTTGAGTTATGTGCGGGTTATTAACGTCCAAGCTTGCAAGTGAAGTATTAGATGCTTTACACATTACTTTTGATAAAGTTTATTTTTGGAGAGGTTCAAGAGTAGTTTCAGCATGGTTAAGGGATGAGACATATCGGTGGAAAACCTTTGTCGCAAATAGGATTTCTAAAATACAACATGTAATGAAGGGTTTTCAGTGGCATCACCTAGTATCCCAGGACAATCCTGCGGATATTATATCAAGAGGCTTAGATCCTTACTCCTTGAAGTCTTGTGTGTTATGGTGGAATGGTCCCAAATGGCTTGTTAAAGATGACAAATCATGGCCAAAATCTAAGTTTATAGTGCCAGAATATATTCCAGAAGTTAGGATCCCTCGGCAAAATTTTAGTGCATGTAAATTAGAAACAGATGTATTCCAAAAATTTTCAAGTCTAATTAGACTTCAAAACGTGGTAGCATACTGTTTGAGGTTTATACACAATTGTGAATCCGTTGCACATACAAAAGCTTCCGGAAATTTAACAGTTGAGGAAATGCGAGGATATTTACAAACATTAATAGGATTACCTCAAAATCAACATTTAAGTAGTGAAACTCATGCATTGCGTAAGTCTAAAGCAATTTCTAATTCCAGTAAAATTATAAGTTTGAATCTATTTTTAGATGATAAGGGGCTCATTAGGGTAGGTGGCAGGTTGGTTGGTTGAGAAAGGCAAGCATTCCCTTTGACCAAAAACATCCTATTTTACTGCCACACAACATATTTCAACTATGCTTCTCGTCTTGCACGAGCATTATGAAAATCTACATGCAGGACCACAGGCTCTGTTAGCTATAATCAGGTTAAATTATTGGCCAGTATCAGGGCGTAGTACTATTAGAAATATTTTGCATGGGTGTGTTACTTGTTTCTGTAATGTTCAATGGAAACTACGGTTTGTTTGCATGAACTAATTTATTGAAACTGCCTAGTGGCAGGAGCATGAACAGCGAGAGGAGCGCCCTAGACTCGGTATTCAGGTGCACGCGCCGTTAGAACTGATAGTAAATAATATATACATGTTTGTTACAATACATTACACACTCCCTCCCTTGAATGTGTCGTAACAGAGCCTATCAGGTGCATTTCTATTTCACTTAGGGCATTCATAGGGGAAGTGAGCAATATTCTTATGATCTAATGCATTTGAAATAGGACTTTCTATTGACGACGAACCCGAACTGTATGTGATAGACGTCATCGGAAACACTTCTAGCCATTTAGAGTAGGCGTCAGTAATAACCAAAAAGTATATATTCTTCAAAGATCCTAAAAAATCTATATAAATTTTTTTGCCACATTGCCTCGGGTATTGGCCACGATTCCAAAGGCGTTTTTTGAGGGATGCTGCGCGCCGACTGACATTCTTGACATTTTTTCACGATCACTTTATTATCTTTAATGAGAGATGGTCTCCATATATAAGATCGGGCAAACTTTAACGTATAACCATGTAACCTGAAAAACCATATTGAATGATCTTATGAAATTTCTGCCAAGCAGTGCTGGACCTTTTGAATCGACCACACAAAAATCTAAGGAGCTTCGTTTTGAACCGTAAACTACTTGAAATTTTGCAATCACGTCCGCCCCTCCCCTATCCTCAGAAACATTTATGAGCTATGAGTTAGTTCCAAATAATTGGACGGTGGAAAAATATTTCTTAAAGAACGAAAGTGGCAAAACCGATGTTGCAGCACTTGAATATGATTCCATTTTCAAAGGAACGTAATTCAAACAAATATTTATAATTATGGGCTCATCTGATTTCTGCCTAAGATACAAAACGGGTGAATTAGCATTTTGTTCACACTTTAAAGTCGCATCAGCCTGTGACATAGACTCTATATGAGTCAGATAATTCAACCTATTTATTTCTTTCTTGCAAAAATAACTCAGATGACTTTTGATTGAGCATGTATTACAAGTGTACTCACGATACGGACAAATATTTGCTAAATGACCTTTTTCGCATTGAAAACACTTCACTTTAACACGAAAAATTTTTTTCAGCTCTCTCTTCGACTGATGAATGTTCCCTTTCTACACTGGGAGCCTCCTTGTGACATTCATTTCGTTTAATATTTCGATAGGTTCACGTTTGATTTCGGTATCACACTGAAGCATTCCCACCTGAGCCGCTTCTTCTGTCAAGGCTACTTGCAATGCATTAAAAAAGTTACCGAACTTTTGTCGCTGAACAGCCGGTTTCTCATCTTGCCCGGATTATAACCTGTGATGAATTTACCACACAACTTCGTATCGAACGATTCACCAAAATCACAATACATAGATATCTTTTTTAACCGCGCACTCCATTCTTGAGCACTTTCTGCCTCCTGATTGGATGCTGAATAAAAACTAAATCTTTCCACAAAAAAAACATTCTGTTTCTTGAAATAACTATCCATATGGCCGGTTAATATCGCCAAACTGGACGTTTCTGGCTCATCTGTCACACATAAGGTTTGAAGCAATCTGTATGCATCCTGGTGCAAGCCGTTCAACAGTATTGCACGCTTGTTATTGTCCTCAGTAATATTATTCGCGATAAAATACTGCTGCAACTTTTCCAATGCACAGACCAGTCATCAACAGCTGGGTTGAACTCCATTTGAATTCCTCTCGAAGCCATTCTTAACTCACTAGCACAAGAATATGCGAAATTGAATAAAAAAAATCTTGATCCTCGTCGCCAGAAATGTAATGTTCAATGGAAACTACGGTTTGTTTGCATAAACTACTTTATTGAAACAGCTGAGTGGCAGGAGCATGTACAGCGAGAGAAGCGCTCTAGACTCGATATTCAAGTGCCCGCGCCATTTGAACTGCTAGTAAATAATATATACATGGTGTTTTTAGTATACTACATTACAGTTTCAAGGTTAGACCTTTTGGTTTCAAACACATTATGGGAGATTTACCTAAGGAGCATATAAATCCGAGTCGACCTTTCACCAATGGAGGAGTTGATTATGCGGGTCCTTTCTGCATCAAAGTCAGAAGGTTAAGGGGACAAAGGGGCTCAAAAGGTTACTAATGTGTATTCGTGTGCTTTGCCACGAAAGCAGTGCATTAAGAATTGGTAAGTGATTCAACCATCGAAACTTTTATGAATTGTTTCTTAAAAAGTTAATAGGAAACAACACTTCAATTCATGATGAATTGGATACAGTCATAACACAGGTAGAATCATGTTTAAATTCCTCACCCCTCATTCCTCTCTCAGAAGACCCCGATGATTTTGATGTACTCACACCGGGTCAGTTTCTGATTGGTTCATGAATGGCCGCCTTGCCTCAAGGAGATTTGTCTCAGCATCATATTAGCAAACTCGAAATGTATCATCAGTTAACGCAAATGGTATAGCACTTCTGGGCTAAGTGGTCCATGTCTCAGCTCCTATAGAGAGAAAAACGAAATTCTTCTTCCGCAAACACGTTTTGCAGCCAGGGACAATGGTGCTCATCAAAGAAGACACCCTACCCCTCCCTTCAAATGGTCATTGGGCCGAATTATCGAAGTTCATCCCGGTGAAGACAGTGTGCTGCGCGTAGTGTCTGTTCGAACGCCCAAGGGCGTGTTTAGAAGAGCTTCTTCCAAAATATATGTTTTGCCAATAGAAACTGTTTCTACTGACTGACAATTTTTTTAAATCATCCATTTTTACTATATGTAACTAATGTTAGTGTCATTGTTTTTATTTTGCATTCCAGTTGAAAGTAAGTTTTTTCAAAGAGTATGTACGGTGAGAGTTCATTTAATTTATATTTCCTTAAATTTTTTTTTTTAACATTTAACTATTTACTCCGATAGCAGGTATTGCAATATTTTTACAGTACGTGAATATGACAGAGAACAAACAGATATTTAACTATTTCCGTTTACGACAGAACTGAAACTTACTAATATACATTGAACCGATCAACGCTCTCTCGAGAGGGATGGACCGTGAGAGGTTCAAGTGTTCTAGAATGCAACTACTTGCCTGTACAGGGTGGTACGGGACATAAGAAAAGAAAATAATGAAGAAAATATGAATTACATGAACTCTCACCGTACAGTATATATTTCCCCATTATAAACTCATGTTTCTATTTCTATCTGATTTAGGGAATTGATTTGTTCCTTTCGTATCCCAATATCTGAAAGTGGTACCATACATTTAAATTATTTCATCATCATGTTTCATCATAGGTAACAAATTGGTAATAGATGATGAGACATTCTCACTCCAAGAAGCTCAACAAGAAATATAGAAAAGTTGCAATAGCACAGCCACCACAACTCAGCTACTCCTATTATACCCTGCAGACGTAGTAGAACTGGATAAAATACAAATACCTAAAAATTTCAATGATCCTAAAACAAAAATAGATTAGTAGATAGCAGTTAATTAACTGATTCCATTCATTTATACTATGGATCAATACATTTGTGATTTCACTGTCGAAACGGTTGAAACATTCGCCGTTCAAAATTACAAAAAGTGTAATAGTATTTTGGATGTCAATCAAAATTCCGGTAACTTAAACATTATTCATAATAATATTCGTAGTCTCAATGAGAAAGTTGATGAATTCAAAATATTTCTCGATAATCTAGATTCTGACATTGATTGTGTGGCTCTGATAGAAACTGAGTGTTGAAACCCAGGATACGAAATGCTATACAGTGGAGGTAATATTAACCAAAATGATGGAGTAGTGATCCACATCCGATGCCATCACACTTATAGCTATGAAATTGTAAAAGTAAATGATATCACAGCAATAAAGTTGAGAATTGAGTTTAAGAAAGAAACTAATATCACATCAATTCCAATATATCGACCGCCGTCTACAGACCCTTTCAATTTCAATAGACATCTACAAACATTTTTGCATTCTTGTACTTCAGATACTGCTTCCAATTTTTTGGTTATGTATCAGGTATTATTAATTTAACTCATATCCAAGGATATAGCAAATCTTGTATCGATCATATTTTTATGTTTTGATGTTTGAATATATCGTGGACTGTATAATCTGTTTTTGATGAAAATGTTGACTGTCGATAAAGGAACGTCTTTATTGAATGATGATTGATTGTGTACTGCTTTTACATTACATTCAAATCGACCGTCTCATTTACTATACAAAAAAAAATCATAATTTATATCGTATGCTCTGACCAAGCGCAGTGAGCTAGGAATAACATCCTCCTGCATCAGTCAGGATTCTGCCTTAGTGTAGCAAACCGGTTTGATTTTGAGATTGATTCGAGAGTTGACAGAGTGGTCTGGATAGAGTCTGCGGAGTTCGAAGAGAAAATCTTGATATATTATTATTTTCTCCTCTTTGCTTTGGTAGTCGAGAAGGACTACTCGGGCTTATTAGCTTGTATGAACCTGAGAGTGGGGAATGAATAGATCCAATAAATTCGGCACTCCTTTTTCCCAACACCGGATTCAATATTCTTCGTAGGGCACACCGGTGTCTCATCAATACCGTAAGAGTGCCGTAGATGGTAATATAGCGTTATGTCGATAGATATAGGCCAAGACCGCAAAGTCAGGCGCTTTGATAAGAAAAGGTCTCCAATGTTATTGAAAGAGAAAGAGATCCTATGCATTGGCTCATTCTTGTGAATGAGGAAATGAGGTGACCTCTGCAGCTTTCATATGAGCTTTTCGCTGAACGGGTTCCAACTCGGTGACAGAGTTGTGGTCACCTAGTTCAGTGTCTTAAACTAACCCAAGTTCATCAGCTGCTCGAGCAACTGCTCGAAAGAGAAATGCTCCAATTCCTGCTCTCTTATGGTCACGGACCATTGCACATTTGTCTATTCCGAATTGCATACCGATAGCATGCGTGTACTCTTCCACCATCCTCAAGGACTGATGGATATTCTTCTCTCCAGCGGCATATAGTTCAAGATCATCCATATATAACAAATGGGTGACCTTGTGCCTTCGGTTTCCGGGAGTGACACAGTTATAACCTAATGTATTTCTAAGCGTAACGGATAATAGCAACAGTGAGATGCAGAAGATGAGGGGACTAAGGGAATCGCACTGAAATACACCCCTTCTGAAAGTGACCCACCCTGTTTGGACTCTGGCTTGACCATATGTTATGGTGAAGCGAGTTCGCCAGAGCGTTATCAGTTGTTCAATAAACTTCACTATTTTGTCAGGTACCGCAAGGCATCTGAGCAAATGCAAGATAAACTCATGCGAAATTGCATCAAATGATTTACGGTAATCTATCTAGGCCATAGAGAGATTACGTTTATTTTGTATAGAAACCTACGTCACGCATCTATCGATGAGCAGGTTCTCATCAAGCGACTCCTCTCTTCGATTCTCTCTGCTCATATCCGTTCAAAAACTCGGTCAACTGCGCTGAGTACTCTTCTGTATGAGTTGCTGGTAAACAATCTATAACACGAATTCAAGCATGTTATCGGTTTGTAATTTTCAAGAATCGACAACCCTCCGCTTTTGGGAATGATAACGTTTCGCCCATCAGCAAACCAATCCGGAATCGGCTGCTCTTCGTTCAGCCATGAGTTGAAAACTCTGGCCAGATGGCGGTGGGTGCTTGTTAGTTTTTTCTACTACCAATAAATGTTCAGCCCATCTGGTTCTGGAGCTGCAAAGTTCTAGGAACCCATAAATGCTCTTCGAACGTCAACCAGAGTTATCGGGTTGCACAGTTCATAGAGCTCAAGCTGTCGAAGTTCTCTGTTGAAAGCATCGAACTTCGCTAGAGCTAGAATCTCCAAGTTGAGTAGCAGCGGGTGTTCATAGATATCGTTCAGTGGTCGGCGGATTATCCACAACACGTAGAGGCACTTGGACTGAGCGAGAAGGTTTCTCGCGGAACTTAATGTTTTCCGCGATACTTCTCTCTCGCCTCACTAGTGACTTCTTAGTAGCCAGTAGCATTCATATCCTATCAAGGCAGTGCTGTTTGGTAGTCAGCAGCACGACTTGACTTGAAGTGTGATGGATACGTCGTAATTTGGCAGCTATTCGCCGTACTGCAGGCGTGAAAGACCTGTTGGCCGCCCTGTAATTCATCACACATTGGATACAAGACGCGTGTTATCTCGCCGACATGATCTTAGCCTCCATCTTGTGTACACGCCGTCCATTTATCCAAATCGCAAGGCCGGGATTTCGTACTTCCGATTTGGAAAGCGATTAGACGATGCTATACACGGTGGTGTTGATTTGCCAGATGTCAGCCTCTTCTGTTAGAACACTATGAACCTTCGCATCCAAACAAGCCAGTTCAGGCTTGTTTGGATGCGGATGTCAGGATGTCAGGGGCCTAATTCTGTGGTGCGCATTGCGTGTTCTGATTGACTCCATTAGTGGCATGACGTGAGTCTCCTCTTCAGCTTTGTCAACGGGTGGTAGAACTGTCACTTCTACCACTTCATTAGCAGGCTGGGAAAGAGCTATATAGCCCTGCCGCCGAAGATAGGATACGTACTTCCTAAAATTTTCGGCGAGTAGTTAGCCCTGCCCCACGGCCGGCACCGGAGTAAAAATAGTGTTCTCCTTCCTGTGTGCGCCTGGGCTGCCGGTTCGGTTTTGCACCAGTTGCTCGAGTAAATGTTGGCGCAACTCACCAAAGGCCAAAGGTGTTACTGGCCATCCATTCTTTTCTTCCATCATTATTATCATTATCATTATTATTAGGGGCGAAGCTTGAAAATGAGTTTCAAGGTAATGATAAAACTTTTAGTCATGTGACGTCCCATGCAACTCAAGGCGAAGAGGTGAGAACAGGTTTCATGCTCGAAGTCAGTGTGATGGCACGGTGAGGAGAGGGGTTAAGGCTGGGATGAGGTCCTCAACCGGCCTTCAGTGTCACTTGAAGTGACACTGAATTGTTGTCAGCTTCCAATAACTTGTGTTTGTTGAGAGCTAATGTGACGTCACGAGAAATTTAGGATTGTCGGTACTACAACATGTAGATCACGTCTAAGCTATGATGAAGCGACCTGTTTGAGGTTTTGCGGTTCATATAAAAGTTTAGTAAGTGGAGTGACAAGGGTAGTAGTCAGAGATAAGTATCATAAATGCCCTCACGGGACGAGTGCGACTTATTTTCAAATCGAAAATATGTAGCATCACACCTGGTTTCAGACCCATGATTTTATCATCACTCTCAGGTAACCAAGTGATTATCTTCAAGAGGAAGATTAAACTGAGTTTAATATTCCTCTTGAAGATGATCATTCGGTGATTGAAACATGTCAAGGTGTTAAAAATAATGTTTTGGCGTTGGTGATATTCAGAACTTTTCACGAAACTCTGACTCATTTGAAAAGTCGAAATGGTTTATTAGCCAACGTAAACTTTTCCTTATCCCTTTGAGACATGGGAAAACTCTCTATATATTGTATTTTTAAAATTCTACAAAATAGTCCGCGATACATACCTATGTATTTCTTCAGAAGACAGTTTACTATATCTATTTTGATGTTCGAAATAATTGTCAGATATATATGAAGTATATTAAAAAACTGTTTATACGAATACCATATCAATCCTTATTGAATTGAATAAGGTCACCACAAACCACAGGAGACATCTTCATCGGAGGTATGATGAAATAAGTTTACAATTGCTCTGGTTTTGTTTCGTATAGTGAATCACTGAAAGTTGGGATCGCTTTTTTGTTCTGGGTTGTCTTTAGGTAGATGGGTAATGATCTATTTTGAAATTTGAATTAATGGTTATGATATACTTTCATTCGAGTGAATATTATCAAGGAGCATTATTATTAGTTGCAAACTGATGCGACCATATAAAAAAATGAGAGCATGTATGCTCTGATACCTGTGCGAAACCGGATCGAGTCGCTAATGAGAAATAAGTGAAGCGAATATTTTTGTGTATTGGTATGATGATGTTTTGTCCACTCCGTTCATCAATAGGTCAAAATGCATTTGAAAAAAATTAATTTAATAAACTATTTCCTTCGTATAGCTATTTGCAAGATTCGAAGAGGTTTATGTTGTGTCATGCACATTTTGATGTTTGTTATCAGCTATATGAGTCAACAATTATTGTTAGTATTTTTTCTGCAAACCCTTCCATTTGATACCCATATTATGAGATTTCCTGAAAAACTTGAATATTTCGCCATATTAGACTTAGAGTGACGTTATGTCTTCCACACATTTGATTGTGATAAATATGGCCTCATTCATTTGACAACATATTATCATTCAAATTAAACGTGACGCAACATTTCAACTCCACAATGGATTGGAAATAACTGTTTTGTAATTCATTCCATTCTGACATACATACAAACAAATACTGCAAGTTAAACGAAAATTCGTCTGGTGAAAATACCAGGAGAGAAAATAAATGAAAACATATGCGTTAAAAATTCGAATAACATTATCATGTGATAAAAGTGATTGAAGTACAGGAAAAAATGAATTTTCTGACAATCAAACCTGTCAATCTACTGAATCACTCAGATAAGAACCAAAAATATAAAAACGAAGAAAGGGC
>WOGP01004000.1:0-14522 GCA_015342065.1 Leptinotarsa undecemlineata | reverse complement strand
GGTGTCTCAGGGATTTCAAATCATTTTATATATTAGACAATGGAAGTCCGAACTGGTGAAATTCATCATGAAACATTGTCAATCACCTTCAAACAAACTTTATCTAATTTGCTTTAATATCAAAGATAAAGTGGACAAGATGGAGAAATCTATAGTTTATAAGCGCAAGTGTTCGGAATGTAATGTGGGGTAATGTGGTCAATATTTCTCAAAACGGTATTTTGAACATAAAAGATCCTTCACACTAGGTAAAAATGATTCGACGTTTTCAAACCATTCCTTGGAAAGCAACCAAAAGTTCCCGAATCTAGACGATATGGAAATTTTACAGAATGTAAACAAGGGTTGATATGGCATTTTCCTTCTAAAGATAGTCTATGAAAATTACACCACGCACATCCCAAAATACCGAGTCCATAACCTTTCTAGCCGATTGTTGTGCTCTCGGGCGCTTTGGACGAGCTTCACCAGTTACTCCCCACTCAGATTTTGATCTTTTTGATTCTGGAGTGAAGTGATGGATCCAGTTTTCATCCGTTGTTACATATTGGCACGAAAATTCCATAACAAACTGCTGCATAACACTGCTCAGAATCATCAAGACGGTTTTGTTTCTGATCATCAGTGAACCCGCGCGGCACCCACTTTGAACAGAGCTTTCTCATTGTCAAATGCTCATGCAATTTAAAGCCAACGCGTTCATTTGATATCTTTACAATGTCAGCTAACTCACGTAATTTCACTTTTCGTTCTTTCAAAATGATATTGTGGATTTTTTTAATGTTTTCATACCAATCTTTAATTGTTGTTTCTGATGGAGAGGAAGCCTCATAACACTTTTCAAGCCATTGTTTTGCTTGAACGGTATTTTTTACCATCAAGAAGCATTGAAAAATTAAAACACGAAAGTAGTGGCACTTTCAGCACAATAACTCACAAACTTATAAGTAGAATATCATTAAATTTCAACAGATTCCTTTTGAAGGTTACCTACTACTAACTGAAAAATCGGGGAATGCAATAAGACTAATGCCATCTATGTTATTAGGCCTGAGACTTTCCAGCCCATCATCTAGTATATTCATAAAACTTCCTTTCGAATCCGTCCTTCCATCATTGACAACCGTTTGAAAAAACCGGTAGTTTTATGAGTTTTATCACGTTCTGATATACAGACGTGGCGGGGGCTTTGTTTTAAAATATGTGATGAAATAAGTATTTCAGAAGGTAAAAACTTTTTATGAGTAAAATAAAGAATACTCCCGATCTCTGCTAATTTTCAGGGCTTGTTTACAGAAACTGAACGGTAGCGTTATAGTCATGAATCAATTTCATATGTTACTTTCTCTTGTAAACATTTCGTTGTCCAGTAATTTTATGGGTTTATTCCGCTGTGATTTTGTAATAAATTCATTCCCGTATACGATTGAATCATTAGTTGTAAATTATAAACTAAATTATGGAGCAAAAGTATTGAGATATACGGAACATGAAGTATAGGGGTGTGTCGCTTTCAAGAAACTGTTTCGTATTAGTTATTATTTTCGATATCTGGTTTACCATTTCCGCATCAGTGGAAAGTTGATTCAGTTATAAAAATTATTTCTGACAAATACATTAATTGTTTTTTTTTGAGGACAAAACACAAGTACTACAGGAAAGTCCTTAAGACGCTCTAAGAGCTGTGCCTGCGGCAAAGTATCGATTCACATTGGATTTGAATCGCTGGATATTGAATTCATTTGGAAAAACTTTCTCAAAGAAGTTTGGTTCACATACATAGTTCTCCAAATGAAAGAGTTCTTGAACACTAAAGTTCGATGTGTACTGAGTTGAATCTCAAAGCGATGAGTAGCCACAGTCCGTCGCGTATTTCTGACATATAACGCTCTTGGTGGAATCAAATGTGCCACGTCACTTGAACACCTCCCGTGGAAGTGTCTATAAAAGAGAAGCAAATCTCTTCTTCATCTTCGATGTTCCAGACTATCAATCTTGCGAGTGATGCTCGTGTCGCCAATTAGGCGGATGGCTCTTTTCTGCATGGAATCCAGCAGCTTCAGAGAATGCTTAGGGCGGAGCTCCATACATGAGAAAAGTAATCCAAAGAAGGTCTGATCTAAGCTTTATGAAGCATTGAAGTTGCTGAGGTGTGTACAGTTTTCTGGTTCCGAAGTGTTCCAAACTGTTGAAAATAAGCTCTTGCAATTTCAGCGACATGATTATGCCAAGACATATTGGTGTCCATTCTAACCCCCAACAAACTTAGCGAAGCAGAAAGTGGAATTGTCTGTTCCGACATTATTATATCCGGTTCGGAGACATTTATCTTTTTGAAGGAAACCGATAACTAGGTTTTTGTGGCATTAAAACGAACCTGGTTACTTTACTCCAATGTGAAATCACTTGTAGTTCATCATTAAGATATACAATTTGCGGTGAAGATGTACATCGCCAGCCGATGTACTGGAATCCAAATGGAATGACGAGACAAGTGTCGTCAGCAAAGCAATACATTGGATTCTTAGTATTTTCCAATAAGTCGTTGATATACAATAAAAATAGGGTTGGAGACAATATGGATTCCTGGGGAAGTATTGTAAAAGTATTCCAGATATATCCATCGACAGCCACTTGCAGGGAACGTTTTTTCAGAAAGCTGGAGAGCCACACACATAAATGATCCGAGAAGCCATAGTATAGAAGTTTGTCCAGCAAACTCCCAAGCCACACACTGTCAAAGGATCAGAGGTCAAAAGATGTAGCCGTCACTACGTCGTATAGAAGATCATCATGAAAAATGAGAAATAAAACTGCCTTTTATATATAGCTATTGTTACTGCAGTTTCGTTCTATAGGAACATTTTCAAACAATTACAATTTTCTATTCACCATAGAGACAAATTGAAACGAAATCTTTTGGCCGACTTTTCAGAAGAAAAACAAAATGAGTATAAACTTTATAGAAATTTCCTGACAAAACTCATCCGAGAAACTAAAAACAAATTCTGTAGTAACAAAATATTAGAGGCTAAAAATGATTTAAATAAACTATCAGTGAAAAAAGAAGTCTTCTAGTTATGATATTGAAGATGAAAACAAACATAAAATCTTATCAGATAAAGAAAAAGCGAATTTTTTCAATAATTTTTGTCAGAATTGGTGAAGACATGGCAAGTAAAATAGAAAAGCCTATAAACCCCATTTTAGAAAGCCGCAATGATATCACCAATTCAATATTCCTACACCCAGTCCCAAAAATGAGTTGATCGATATCATTTCCGGATTAAAAAATTAAACTTCTGGTCCCGATAAGATATCTATGTTCCTTATTAAAAAGTTCCACAAGTACTTTTTAGAACCCATGTCACATTTTGAATTTAATAGTTACTGTAGGCAAAATACCTAAATGTTTCAAAGACTCAATCACAATATCGATTTTTAAGTCTGGTGATAAAAAATCAGTAACTAACTTTCGACCCATAACTATGACTAATAACTTCTCTAAATATTCGAAAATTGTCTCAAAAATAGAGTTCTGAACCACAATATGGTTTTCTAGAAAACAGATCAACAGATCAAACAGATATTTGATTTGATTTGATTGAGAAACCGCAGTTTTTGAGATTGTTAACCAAATTAACGACTGTTTTCAAAATCAAGGCCATTTCATACTGTGGATCATAATATACTCTTTCAACGTTTAGCTAACATTGGTGTGAGGGGTGTTGTTTTGAAAATATTTCAAGACTATTTGACAAATAGCATACAGATTGTCAAGGTAAACGACTCTCTGAGCAACCCACTGAAAATTACTCGGGGCGTACCCCAAGGAACTGTATTAGGACCCATCTTATTTCTAATATATATGAACAACATCTTCATAATTTCTGATTTTAAAGGTGAAATACTTCATTTGCTGATGACACAGCTATCACTTTTGTTGGAAAAACGTAGGAAGAAGTATACACTCAGTCTGAAATAGGCATCAAAACGATTTTCTATTGATTGAGTTCTGATTTATTGAGTGTTAATGTTAAAAAAAACAAATTTATTGCATTTGCTCCAACAACTAGAGATCAACCAGCTAGAAGCATCATAAAAATCCACGAATCATCTTGTGCAAATGTTCCCAATTGTAGCTGGACTTCCATACAGAAAACGGGGTATTAGTGGACAAATCTCTTCGGTGGAATGCACACATTGATTATACAGTAGCTAGACTACGTAAATATTATATAAATTTTATCAGCTCAGGAATATACTAAACAGGGAAATGATACTGATGGTGTATGATGCCTTGTCTAACTCCATAATACGTTACTGTATAATAATATGGGGTGGTACCTTCAAGACATCGCTTATTAACTTGATTCAAAATTCATTAATAAAAATCATGATGAGAAAATATCGGAGGTATGGTACCCAGTCGTTGTATGATGAAACTGGGATATTCGGTGTTAGAGAAACTTGCATTTTTCAGAGTTTATTATGAACTGCTAATTCTCCAATCAAATTTGTACAGCATGCTTTCAATAATCGTAACAGTTCAGTTAAGACCATGAATGTTCCATGATGCAGACTCACGCATAATAAAAAATGTATAACCTATCTGGAACCCAAACTTTACAACACTCTACCTGAATCATTGAAAGGCATGAGAAACAAACTCAAATAGAGTTGAAAAAATTTGTTGACAATAATTATGATATGCTTCTTCTGATACTTGAATAAGAAATATCTATTATTAGAGGTGTCTTTCAGAGCGCATCACAGACAGATGTTTCTTTCTCTCTCTCTCTCTTTCTCGTCCTCTATCTTCTTCTTACTATCTCTTCCTTTCTATACTCCGTTCACTATGTTTGGTTATACAGAAAATTATATACTATTTAGTTTGCTGGCTACAATACAAGTTTGCTTAGGTAGCCGTAACATTCATTATAATTGTATCATCTCTACATTTTCATATATCTATTCATTTATTTTATTTTACTATTATTTTTTTTTAATCTTTTTGTCAGAGACGACTATGTATTTTGTCTTATTATATATTATTACAATAAACTGAAAATAAATCATAATGTTAGTTCTTATACATAGTGTCAATTTGAAAACTTCCCACCCTTAACACTTTCCTTCCATTAAACAATATAAGGAATCGAAAAACAGATAAATTTTATTGACAAGGAGGACATTTTCAAGGACTATTTGTAGCCCTTGTGGTTCAACCCCCTAGGAGGAGATGTTACCCGTAGAATTTGAAATGGGAACCCCTTCCCAAGGTCAAGTGGCATTTCATATTGATTGACGTTTAATTCTGCTTCCAATGGACTTATTATTTTTTGATGAACATTTTCCGAAAAATAGCGTTTAGAACTAACAGAAGTAATTGTTAGTACGACTATACTGAAATGCATGGTTTGACCAGAACTAGTGAGAATAGTATGTAATATGTAATAATATTATTCCGAGAATCCATAGAAATTCGTAAGCATATGCATTGCGGATGTAATCTTCTAAATGATTGAATCGGTTTAGTTTACTCACCAGTTTTCAAATCAGCGTATCCACATTGTCACAGGAAAACAAATTTTAGTTATTCGATTATGTTAAGTTACCTACAGTAGATATAATAAGAGCAAACATTTTGATTTATTTTCAGTTTATTGTAATTGTTTGAAAATTTCCTTATAGGACGAAACTGTTACGTTACGAATAAAAGAGGTAAAAAAAATATGATGTCTTTCTCATTTTTCATTCCTGACAAATAGTTTCTTTGTATACTATTCATGATGATATCTGGTGGATGTTTTGGTGACACCTTCGGTGTTTTCCAGCGTCAAATATTATTGGACTATAGGATTGAGATGTCAAGGTGGATTCGAGCACCAGTCTTAATCCGTGATCGTTAGTCGCAATCACGAGTAATAAGAAGTATCATTGATATTCAATGGCAACATTCATATACGGGCATGAATAGTCCCCCATCTTAACTTTAACCGAAGTAAAGTTCAAGGTCGGATAAAACTTACGTAAAAAAGTTTTTTTAATTTTTGATGACGACTTTGCATTTTAGAATTACTCTTGTATGTTCAGAGAGACGGGTACCTACACTTATTTCCGTGGTTCCAGTGTAGACCGATCCGCAGCTACAAGGAATGCTACAAGGAATCCGGTATACCTTGGGTGTTGCTAAAAGATCTTTGGAATCCTTACATGTCTGATAGTTTTTGTTAGCCTCAATATACTACTGCTATTTTTTTATAGTGAAATAATGTGGGAAATATGATCCTCTTTAGAAATCTACTTCGATATTGGAATTTTCATAGATTTGTATTGCCAATCACTACCTTACCTTGACATACTTGATTGATTGAAAATTCACAAAACAAAGCTCTATGTATTATTACATATCTGCTCTTATCATATTAGATGGGGACAGTACATCGTATTTGCTCCTTTTATATAATTCATTCATTATTCATAATCAATTTCCCGCTCAAAAATATTTCATTGTTTTGCAGGAAACATTCCAGAGAGCACAGGAAACACAAGTTGAGCACAGGTTTCCGGTAAGTGATTACTTTATTCGATACGTTGCTTTTAATTAATTAATTTATGCATTTCGTACGGTGTGTGTGGATCGAGATATGAATCGAGACAGATGGAAATGGTACCTTATAGAGGATGTTTATATGTTTCGCAAAGATGTCGACATGAGACGTTGGATATTGATAATTAATTGGTAATGGTAATTGAAAGTCAGGAATTGCCTAGTAATGTAGTGTTTTTATAATCATTATTTTCGGGTAGCCTTTTCCGAAGTTATTTATATTAACCCTTCATGAATAATTTGTTGCATGGCAGGAAATAATTTAGAATTAACATTTTATTTCTTAAGCTTTTAATGGAACTTGGGTAAGAAATTCCACTGCTTGAGGTCCTGCAGTTTAGTCGTCACTTCAATAAAATAATACAATCGTCCAGACAGTTTGAAAAAGGTGACATCTGCAGGTTTTTATAATCCCAAAGTTATGAGAATTTCAATCTTTTCTTCCCTAGGAGCTGGTAAATATCTGGCAATGTCTCTTTTCATGCCTACTTTAAACGACAAAGTAAACATTTTTATTATTGTAAAATTTTAATCTCTTTCTTGAAAGTATACGGTTTGGGCCTTCTACCCATATGTTATAAAACCCTGGTAATGCAGTTTCTATACAAGTAGTGGGTTTTTCCAAATGTCCATTTATAATCTACTAGTATCATGTTGCTGTATCGCTGCTGTTCCAATGTTTTGACAGAATCAGAATCAACGAACTTAGGCGTGCGCAGTGTTATAGAACAGTGCTTTCAACAAAATGTTCTACAGCGCCATCTAGTGGTGAGTTACAGAAAAATTGATAGCCTAAAAACCTTCTCTATGAAAAATTACTTATACATGTCAAGTGTCATCACGATCGGTTGAGCGATGTAGAAGTTTATCACTTAACAACCAACAAACATCCATTTTTATATATTAGATTAGGATTATCTACCTTGCCAGTTTTAAGTCTTTTTTTTATCAGGGCAAAGCATCGGTCTATTGGCATCATGGAATGCCCTGGAATAGGACAATATATCATGATCTTTTGAAAAAGCCAAGATGCACAAAGAGAATCCAAATACGTAAACAAAGATTTGTTTTTATTCTGCGAAAAACCGTTGTCGCAAAAAATTGACATTATAACTTGTTCATCGGTTTTGTATTTCTTCAGATAGAAATCTAAAGCTGTAATAACGTCATTAGGGCCCTTGGTTGCAAAATTTTTAGTAAACATAAACATTGTGGCCTGATTTGTCACAACATTATTTATTCCAAAGTTATGCTGCCAAAGTTGTCGTTTGTAGTATTCATCAGAAATATTAGTTACGGGTAAAGGTAAATTTTTTTGAAAATCAAAGCAAATAACTAATTTCCATGTATTTGTTTCTTCTTTTTTGTTTTTGAGGAGATCTAAAAATACTGGAGACCGACGAAGATGAAGTTCTTTAGCGCAAGTTATATGAACATAATGTTATTTTCAATATTTTTTATTTTTGCTGAATTAAGATCTACAATAAAGGATGTACATGTAGCACAAATATCTTTTCTCGGATGAGCAAATGAATAGTTAAAATTTTCAACAAAAATTTTGTGAAACATTCCATATTTTATAGGATTTTCGGAAAATTTTCGGCTATAATCTTTATGGAGCTGCGCCACTGGAAGATCATATGAAAGATATTTTTTATATTTGTTTTGTGAACGGCTGTAATGCGACTCAGTGGTGGGAATGGGTTTCAAAAAACTATTGACTCTTGAAAATGTGTCCGGCAATAACCTATTTTTTCGGTAAGAGTGTTTGCCTCTAAAATCCCTTACATCATCTAAATCCAGCTTAAGTATTTTCTTTCTCAGTTTATCCATTTTCATTCCTTGCATTGCCAAAAAAAAGATTTGACAAACAAAAGAAGTTTTTTTGTTAACAACAACGCTATACTGAAATACATTTCTTGGCGGTTTAGTTTCATTTAAATGACGCTTTGTGGGTTTTGAAGTAATGCAACCTCGCAAGTATAAATTCTGTTCAGTGTGATTGCCCAATTTCCTAAAACTCTCATTATTTTTTTTTATTTCTCTCTTCCATAGTTGCTTATTTTATTTCCTTTTCTTGGATTTGTGTTTCTCTTCTTCGAGAGCACTATTTTTCTGGTTTAGTTGATAGGGATCTTCAATATTGCTTTTAACTTGTTACGTAACGCATTAGTCTTCCAAAACAGGTTCTAAAAAATAACGTGTTACCGTTATTCACGTAAAAATGTAAACATGAACACAATAAATAGCACAACATATATAAATCATCCTCAACACAGATTATACTCTCCTATAAAATAGGTTACCTATGTTTTTTTGCCCACGTTGTCTTTTCAACATTCCTCTATCCGTATTTTTCGTAGGAAGCCATTCTTCATCGTCGTCTGTTGAAATTGGATCTATAAAATTAAAAAAATTTCAACTGCACCATAAGGATAAGAATTGTTAGTTAACAAAATTATCCACCTGATATATTTTCTTCAATGTCACTCATTTTCGAAAAAAAAACAAGGCTACTACATGGAAACACCAAAACAATGAAAATAACAAAACACACACTTTTCTGTATCTGATATACTTCGGTTCTTTTTTAACACTTAGGTTCTTCTTGCACGAAACCTCCCGTCACTTTATAAAATGCGACTTGAGAAATAAGGCACTTCGGAACATTTTAGGCGAAAACTAAATAAATCAATCAAAAGTATATTCAATTTATATCTAGATGGCAGTACTAGTTTACACTCGCAAAAATGTTACTTAGGGACTTTTTGCATAGAGCCCTTCAATTGGATGATATTGTTATCCAACATGTCTATCATTTGTTCACAAAAATATAATCTTTTATCAAAATCGTCTTTCATGATGCATTTTATTTTCTTTTAATATGTTCACTATCAATATATGGCTAACATTGAATGTAGTGGATGTATGTGGGTTTTCTTCAAACTCAAGTATTACATCTAATGTGAGTTCATCTCATATTCTGCTTACCTGTTGTTCCTTGAGATATGTGCGGTACATTATGAAATATCTCACGAAACTGGCGAGCTACTTCCTGTTGTGTTCATGTTTTATCTCCGTAACCAATCATTTGTAAAAATGTTATTTTATGTATTTTCCTTAATCTAACCATTTGTCACACTTGAAGTTAACGAACTTTAAATCTAAATTAAACTGAAATAAGTCATCCACCAGGTGATTACAAACGTGGAAAATGGATACCATACGGTTCCAACATTGTGGGATCTGAGCAAATCTTTTGACTGTGTAAACCATCATTTACTACTAGAGAAACTTGAATTTTATGGTATCAGAGGATCATTTTTGAAATTCTTCCAGTCTTATCTTTCATCTAGAAAGCAGACAGTATACGTAAATGGTAATTTATCAGAGGAAACGTCTATGAATAATGGAATACCTCAGGAATCCATCTTGGGTCCATTCCTCGTTGTAATCTATATAAATGATGTATTCTATTACCTTCTACCCAGTAAAGTAATCTGCTTTGCTGATGACACCACAATATTACAATCAAATTCTGATATCTCAAATTTATTTGTGAATGCCAAAAAAACATAAGATAAAGCAGAATACTGAAACTCAACAAACTGAAACTCAAGTGGGAAACAACTCAGAAAATAACTATATCTATTTTTACCAGGGTACCAATCAATGCTCAACTTGAATTATTAGGTATAATTTAAGATGAGTCGCTTCGAAGGGATTCACATATTGACCATATCTGTAAAAAAACTCTCGACACAGTTGTTTCCACTTCGCCACTTGAAAAAAGCATTAAGCCGTAACACACTTCTCATTTCATATCATTCCCATTTTCACTGTCATCTTTCATATTGGATAATTCTTTGGGGTAGACCAACTTACGCGATCAGAATTTTTTGCATGCAGAAAAAAGCCATCAGAATTATAGCTGGAGCTCCATTTGACGCACATTGAAAACCACTTTTTAGAAAATTGATAATAATGTATTTGGCCTGTATGTTGATTTTCAAATCACTGTTAGAAATGCATAAAAACAAAATACTATTTTCCAAACACTCAGTTCATCATAATTATGAAACTAGAAATGCAGGACAACTCAAATAGCCAAGATTTGGACTTGAAATGTCATTACGAAATTCTCTGGACGTTGAATTATTCAACAAACTTCCATAGGTATAATGTGACTGAATTGAATTTTAATTTGTTCAAATGAAAAATTAAAGAGTACCTTATACCTACGAAATTGTTTTTATTCTGTATTTAATTTCATGCAAAGTACATATTTGAACTAAATAGTTTACTATTTATATATTTAAGAATCTCTTTTTTATAATTCGATTCTTTATTTATGAACTATTTTGTAAATAATTTTAAAAATTTATAATTAATGCTGCTTTTATATTGTTCTCTCTATTTGCACACTAATTTGTACCAACTGTGTATTACTTGTCGCAAATGTATATATTCACAACGTCATTATCTATCTATCTATTATTTTTGTTTGATGGTTGTATTTAGTTTGGAACTAATCCGACGGTAAAAGATATACCTTCAGTAAACACTCTGGGAAAAGAGAATGTATGAATTTAGGAATCCCTCAAATATACAATATGTATTAGAGGTTATTGCCTAGATCAGCACTCAAAATCACACCATCAACAAAACACATTGTAACGCCGTTGATATAGGTAAATGTCAACATATTATTCATGTCTGTACTGTTACATCATAATATATTATACATTTATGTAATTCTAAAAATATCGCAAGACATCTGACAATAAAGTCCCTCCTTTTCGAAATTTCAATAAAGCAGTGAGCATTGTATTTCCATTTTCAGTCTTGCTTTCACGTTTTCCAAGACTGTCTCACTTAATTTTTACCTCACGTAATCAGCCACATAGATTAGGATCTACCGTCAAAACGTAACAAACGCGAATATTATGCGCAGACGAAAATAGCCTTTATCTAACTTCTGCCTTATAGGCGTAAATCTCCGCAAAACTTTGCCGGGGAAGTGTTCAACTTTGAGGGAGTTGAAGCAAAGCAAGCTTTGGACCGAGGAATTCCGGGTCTGCCCGATGACGTTTACTCGAGAGAGAAATGTCCTCTTCCCGGCTCAGTGTGAGCGAACGCCATGATTCGTATGAGGTAAAGCCGTTTTCAACCGCTAAAATTTTATATAAACAATTCAAATCGGTGTTCATGATCCAGTCGTTTAACGAAAAATAACAATGTCATCCCTTGTGGAAGTACCAGTGGTGTGTTTCTCGTGTTAACGCGTATTTTAGTTTGTGTCCCTTCTCAAACCTTGACTGGTAATACTGGAATTCATCCAAAGGGATTATTTCAAGTGAGATTTAGTTAATTTGTTGTTAACTGTGTTGTGGAACAGTGATTTTGTGGAATTTACAATATTGTGCTGGTCAGAAATACATTTCGAGAGAAGCCATCGAAAAGGTATATAAAGGAATTGAAATCTTTAGGCAGTTCAGGGTGTTGTATTTACAAACAAAATACATACATGATATGTGGCCCCCTACCTGCCAGTTTATATTTTTCTTATGTACATATCGACACATAACTCCCCTATAAAAAACTAAAAAATTAGGTAGGAATCCCTAATTCAAACGACTTTTTTTTATATAATATTGGGTATGTCATTTTTATTCGTCTGCATGTTTAGGTTTGTTGTTTTGCGATTTATTATTCCACTTTTATGTTGACAATATCTCAAGTTAATACGCATTTAAATGAAATACTTCTACAGGAAGGCATTGTTAAGTGTACCATGGTTACACAGTACATCATTTTGTGGAAAAAATAACCAAATGTATTTTACAAAGCATTGTTGCAAATATTTTTTGTCATATTCAACTTTAATTCAAAGCACAAAATTTAACTTTTCATGGTCATATTCTTCCAGTATAGATTCGTGTATCTTCACTATCATTTTTAGTTTCATTGTGATATATGACATGTATTCAGTTTATTACTCACATTTTACACCTGCAGTTCATACCGAGGTTAATACCTACTTACCGGTATAGGTAAAGTAACTCAACCATCAGTCAACTATGTCTTTGACCATTCAATGTTTGTAATGCATCGAGACCTAAGCTTGGACCTACTAGAACCACTTTGGAATCACAAGAGACTTTTTTCTAGATCCGAAGTTACCATTCTTAGCCATTTTACTTGAGATGATAGGTAATTGTGACAGGTACCAGGAAATCTATTCTAACTTTAGGCCACTGTTACTAGTGAACGACGTACATTCTAAGGATTATGTAGTGAATGTATAACTAGTTATCCAAATTGAGACTGTTGAAAAGGAAATTTCAAAAACACCTACTTAGATCAACAGATATCTGTAAAAGGGCTACTCTTCCACTCTAGCTAATAATTATTTAAAAATAATAATTTTTATTTAAAATCATGTACATATTACTGTATTCATTAGCTATAAATTTGTAATAAAATGACGTAGGTTTGGCGGCTTTGGGATCATGAACCATCCGTTACTTAGTTTAGGTCATTTCAGTTTGGGATATTAGGACCGCCATCTTCCATTAATGATGTCACATTGTTGGATCACTTAAAAAACAGTACAAAAACATTATCTAGATGGGTATAACACTTTCTTTGGCTTAATAGAACGTGTATTAGAAGATGACATAAAAAAGTATGAACCACTCGGAACTGAAACTAGATTTTTGGGGAATTATATATTTTACCTCAGGGATATCTAGAATAAAATTAACTTTGTATCAAATTAGCTTCTTCTGAGAAGCTATGAGATATGATATATATAGGGAGATGAAGTATATACAGCTTTTCAACTAAATATATTTGAGCTAGTTAGCCTTACCATAGGCTTTGAAAGAATTAATTTATCACTTACCTTTTCAGAGTTTCAGTTGGTTGCCATGTTCTAAATATAATCATTGAAATAAGGGATGATGAAACATCGAAATTTTATTATTTCATTGCAAAATATTCAAAATGTCAAGATAAATACTCATATTACTTCTGTCTGGGTAACTGTTTTCGTCTGCTAAATATTTCATGCATTAAAATAGATATTATAAAAGTATTACCTATACTTACATTCAATGCTCACTTGAAATACTAATATCGGAATCAATTTGTTTTTATTTGATATCTGTTTTTTGTTCAATTTAATTTAAATTGTTTCTGAAACGGTTTCCTGAAACAGACATCTTTCCTGTATCAGAACTACAATTTGGACACCTGCAAACTTTCTGAATTGAAATTTTGTTACAAAACGTTTTTTCTCTATAAAATAACAAAGTAACATCAATACTTCTAGCTACCTACCTAATACCTATTCATTTGAATATTTGCCATGGTGTGGTCCACAATGTCAAGCTCCTAACGGAGTAATATTAATTTACTCGTTACAGATATTTTCTCTGTAATTTTCAATAACATCCCAATATTGTAAATTTCTACATGTGTCACAAAAGCTCCACTTTTTTGCTGAATCTGAATAACTCCAAACTCGACCACGACTGACCCTACAAGTTTGAATTCAATAATATAACGATATTGAAATCGACTTCACACTAAAAATTAAAACTTAAAACTTGATATGCGTTATTTAATCAATAGGCTTAAAATCTGGATGAATATGTCTCCAACGTCATAATCAAATGTATTTTTTTCAAAATGCGTTTGTTCACAAGGTAGATAGATCTCTCGGTAAATGAATTGAATATGATATAAATAGATCCACTAAAGTAACTCACACAGAAAACTAATAATTCAATAATAAATTCACGGGTGTGAAATTTCAAGCAACGAGCACTTGTACTTTCCAAATATCGGAAAAATAGCATACTTACCTTTTTTAAAAAAATCTGTTTAAAATCTGTTTTTTCGT
>WOGP01003997.1:0-14525 GCA_015342065.1 Leptinotarsa undecemlineata | reverse complement strand
GGATCGACAGGCTGGACTGGAGAATTGTGAGAAGCATGTTGGAAACAATCTTCAAATCCAGCGGCATCAAGATTTTGGTGTGCGGTAACCATCTTCCATTACCGAGTATGAAGACTGTGGAGTGTTACTTCCATCGAACCTCACAGTGCAGATATGGGGAGTCCTGCAGGTATCGATACACTCCAATGACGACATTTCGGGGCGAAACGTCTTTAAGAAGGGGGCAATGTAATGAAACCGCTAGATGTCTCTAGAATGTTCGTCACCAGTATAAAAGATCGGATCCTCGCTCAGAAGGGGAGTATGTAGCTGAAAGTGAATCGTGCGTTTAAAGAAAGGTTATCAAACAAAAGATAAATTAAGCGTTAGTTGCTAAGTGGTGTACATAAATTATTTGTGTTAGTGAAGTATTATTGAAAATAAATTTGTTTGAGAAAGTTAATTCTTTAATTCGTTACAATAGAATGTTATTTGTGGAGGCACTCACCGAAATTGTGTCCCATTTCGTGGGCAACGGTAGTGGCAACCAGTCCTACTACTGTTGAATGATCCGTGTTGACTCCGCCAGAAAATTCGTAAGTACAAATAGGTCCCTTGAGTGCTTTTCCGACAACGCCATTATCAAAATTCACTTTCCTGGTGAAGGAAAAAAATGTAATGACTAGTCTTCAGATTTTTTGATGAATGACTAAATATCTGAGGTAAAATATAATGAAAATATTATGTTTTAGAAAGTATACGATAGGTTGACGTTAGTAAACAAACTCTAATAAATGTAACCCTGAATTTGAATCTGAAATTAATTGAAGTCAAAACGTTTAATAATATCAGTTAAGCTTTATTTTTCAGTTGAAAGCTTAGTGTACAACTGGCAAAAACAACAGAATATAAATATAAAAGCTAAAACTATTCAAATATATAAAAAACACTTCAAAATGTCAGGTTGAACGAAAAAAAAAACGTACAAGAACACATTTGAAAATGGTCTGATGCATCAAATACGAAAATTACTGATATTTTTAGTATTAAACTCAACTAAAACTTTTTTTTTGCTACGTCGCCAATTCCGATTCAAAAAATCATACATTCAAGAATCCACGTTAAGGTCACATCCTAATCTAGACCCAAATTTTGATCCTCAAATATTTTCTTTCCATTACCAAAAAAGATCTCATGTCGGTGTCGAGGCTATTAAGGTTAAAGTCTAGCATATCGACAATATGGGTTCAATTCACATCCAGCTCTCGTTTCATTCATGCAATTCCCAAAAAATTTATAGGTGGCGTATAAATGACAGTTTAGGTTCCGTGATGAATGACAGTTCAATCTGAATCTCATGTCCCGTGAAAGGCACGTGGTTCCAGTATGCCCGTCAAGTTGAAAATTATACGAGAACGAATAATTAAAATTTCCCGCCAAAACGACGGCCTTTTTGAGTTAGAACTCTCTTTACTTATCTACTATTTTCACTAAAAAAGGTTTACCGCGGTTTTAGTGATAGTCATACATGCGTTTTCATAGCTCATTATATTTTTTTTTAAGTGGCAAAACTTTTGTGTTACTTATTGATTTTTTTTTTGAAAGTGTAACGGTCTACTAGGAAAGGACCAAGAGTAGATCCCTGCGGAACACCACAAACAACACTCTTCGGAATTTAGATAATGTGGAGATTGCAAACTAATTCGCCTTTATCTATTTGCCTTTGAGTAGATTATAACTTATACTACAAAATGAAAGTTTGTATATGTGATACTTACGTTAATAGTTGAGCATTGTCATTGGGATGAATTTTGATTAGTGCTTCTCTTCTATAATGTAAAAAATTTGTGAGCGTCGTATCACCATCAGATGAAAAATCAATTTCGTCTTTTTCAGTCCATATAACTACTCCTACCAGAGCTATAAAAATATTCAGAGGAGAGTAAAGCTGAAAATGAAATCACAATCAAAACAGCTTCAGATGAAAAGTTCTCATGTAATTATTATCTTCCACTCACCGCATTGATAATATTTGCAATTGTCTTGGCATGATTGATAACTTTTGATGTACTCTCCCCCAATTCTTTGTATTCTAGATTGTCCATCACTAAGACTAATTCTACGTATTTTGATTCCTTGTTGGCATTGTAAGGTCCCCGAACTAATTCGTTTTGGTCTGTGTCTCTCTTGTACTAAAAAAAATGGCACAATTATAAAACAAATTCACCATTTTTGAACAAATCATAGTCTGCCGGGATAAAAAAACAACACTATTGAAAAAACATATTAGACATCTCCCAAACACTGTTTAAAATCTGTTTTTCCGTTAATCAGCTGATAATCCGCATTCAATTGTTGAATGAGGTCATTCAACAATTTGTTTTTCATTATGTAAAGCTTCGAGAGACTCATCATGCTCGCCAATAAAACAAAGTTATCTCTTTCAAAAAAATCATAACGTAGGTTCCACTGCAATAAAAAGAAACACGATTTTGGAAAGATACCTAAAAATGTTTACAAAGATTTCATTTTCAAACCTCTCAAACTGCCGTACCTCGAATATTATTCAATTCAAATATAAAATAGCACTCTCTTTATCATTAGGGATTGAGTATGGGTGTGACGTTTGGCTAGCTCCGCAATTGTCGAAGTCATCAGGCCGTAGGTGTCGCGGAGTCCTAAAATTATTAGTTTTATCTTTCTTATTCCACCATATATTACTTTTTTGAAATCATAATCTCTAGTAGAACGAAATATATATTATAGATTTCATTTTTCGAAACTCCTATCGGATAACTGCCGTCCCACCATCACTTTTCCTGGCTTAGGACAGGCTCAATAGTTCGTAGTTCAACAACAACTGTAATCCAACAGTTTGGTGGCCACCAACACCACCTGATTTGACTCCCTGCCATTTATATTTATTTGGGAACAATTAAGCAAGAAGTTCATAAAAATCCAACACCTACTAACAGGAGCAAGTTATGTGGGAATTTTTTTACTGAAAGAATAAGTACGAGCTGGAGTACTTTGACCGTTGCTTGATCGCCTATGATAGTGTGTACCGTATTTACAGACGAAACGTCTCTCATTAAACCTGCGGCTAACGGCCAACAAACCCGACAAATAACTTTGTCACAAAAATTTCGGTTTTCAAGAAAAACAAAGTATAAGATCGATACAGATTGTAATATTATTTGCTGAAATCATCAATATGGGCTGTTTGGTATACCAGGGTGGTCCCAGAAGTACCCAGACTGACCTAAAGATGGCGGTAGTTGTCTCAAAAATATCACTGTATTAGAAAATGTATTTTTGTAGTGCAACACAATCTCTAGACGGTTTGAATTTCTTTAAAGCATTTGAAATTATCTGCGAAAAGGAACCCTTTACAAAAATGTAAACATGATGTTAGATCATTGATAAATAAAACAAACAACAAAGGCTCTAAGTTTGATCCCTATGGGACACCCGAGTTGATTTCATAGGGATCAGAGTAATTACCGTTATATCTGACTACAAAGTTACGATTCTGGCGATTATCATTGATTAAATCATGGTTGATACCAAATTTGTTGAGTTTTGAAAGCAATATGTCATGATCAAGTTTATCGAAAGCTTTCGAAAAATTTATATAAATCGTATCAAGTTGCTATTCATTCTCAAAAGTTCTGTAAAGATCATTGGTGAATAGGAATGAATTTGTATTCACAGATTTTTTATTAACAAAACCATGTTGCCACTCATCAATAATATTTTGAGCATGAAGATAAACTTTATTGTATAGGATTTGCACAAACAATTTTGCCGGTGCGCATATTATGGAAATTCCCCTATAATAAGTGATATTGTTTTTGTTTCCGGATTTGTAAATAGTTAACACATATGGCTGACTTCCAAATCATTGGAAATTCATCGTTTTTAATCGCTAGATTATAAATGAATAGTAGTGGAGATTCCAACTATTCAGAACATGCTTTCAGTACATATGGTGGTATATGGTCAACTCCAGCAGATTTCTTTGGTTTCAATTATACTCGATTGACCGGAGTACTGTCATAACTGTGATCTGCTGTGTTGAACGAGTTATAATAATAATAATAATAGTAAATAATTCAATTTCAGACTCACAGTAACAAAATTGTTTTTGGATAAACTCTTCGAATAATAATAAACTCACCCTTAAAATTCTGTTATCTATATGTCCTTTCTCTGGGTCTACAGCATCACCTCCGTATCCGCAAGTTTTGTTATGCTTCGCTAAATCCGAGTGTCTATATAAAAAATGATTCGATTCAATGTCAGATCCTTCCAGATCGCTTCCCTTCTCGATATAGTGTATCTCTCTGCCGTCGAAGATGACGCCTGATAACCCGTCGCATGTAGATATGGCCGCCCAGGAATTCTGGACGCCCCGTATTTTTCCATTGTATTCGCAAAGGTTCGCTTCCTGGAACAAAAAAAAAACGTTTTGAAATTGTGATTGTGAAATCGAAAACAAAAATAAGTTCTTCCAGTAGCATCTTGAATGGGGATAGGTCAACATAGACAGGGTCGTACCTGCCCAATTTGCAACAATAAGTATGTTATCGTATCTTTCACCTTTTCACGCCCTTTTTTTTTCGGAGTTCAACTATCGATAGAGAGACCCTTACACTCATCGCTTATGGAAGTAAAAGAAAAAGTTTTGATATTTATGTTCTGGAAGGTGATATACTAAAGTATTCTAGAAATTATTATTGAAATTAAAGTGAAGAGTGGAGGGGCAGACCAGAAGAAAAGTTAGGTTAGGTTTTTTTTTCAAAATGGGAGTCTTGGAGGAAGTTCTGTGAGAGTATCTCTGATTTACCTCGCAGCACAAGAATTCACAAGGTTCTCTCTAGAGAGCCGACTGCTGTAAAAAAAAACGTTAGAGCTGTTGATAGAAAACCACTTTCCTGGAAATCTGACTCTTGATAACAACAGATCTCCCATCTTCGAGGGCACTAAACCCTCAAAAAAGAACGATTGGGAGTTCATCAAGAAGATTATCACAGCACCGGCAGTTGAATGGGCTAGCATGTTGTTTCGGCCCTTCAAATCTACTGGAGTGGATGGAATATTTCCTGCTCTTCTTCAAAACGAACTGAAAATAATTTCACCTGTTCTCATAAAATTGTATAGAGCTAGTAAGGCATGGAACTATATACCTCCTAGTTGGTTGGCAGCAAGGGTGGTATATATACCTAAAGTGGGTTGGGAAGACCTACACACTAACCCGGTACGACCAATCAGCCACATCCTTCCTGTTGAAAGGACTTGAGAGGATACTGGACGAGCACATTAGAAGGGTGGCATTATATGCATCCCCCCTGAATAACCACCAATATCGAATTTCAACACTAAAATTCGCGATCAGTTCCTGAACTGAACATTGACAATACGACGACTATAACCATCCTTGCATTCTATTCGCCATCGAAACACGACTTCGGATTCAATTTTATGACTCTTCAGTCAAACCTAGTTTGGAGGAATATTTGGGAAAAGCTGCTAACTGAACCAGGTTTCGAATAAAGCCGCAGTCATATCTTCGTGGTAATCAGCAGACGAATCTTTTATATTTTTGGTCTACAGAAGCAAAGCTTTGGGTACGAAACCACTCTCATTCCCGACATGCAAAATTATAACACATTTTTCCCTTGAAGGTGTGTTCAAGGCACAATACTTGGTTTTGTCTACCCAGCCATATTTGACAACATCATGGGTGTCAAGCCAAGTTTCGTCGAGGTAGATTATATGTCTGCTGGATTCTCGGTAGCTTTTCATTCGCCTCAAATATTACTTGTCGGAGTTGAACAATGCGTTTCGATTCCATTATGACCATCCGAATGTTAAATTTTTTATATTTGAAAACAGAAGACAATAAGACACCTCGTAGAGTTTCTAAAGATTTGTAATTGTAATCGGGATAGTCGAGTAATTCATACCAAATCATTTCCAAGGTTGATACTTAAATTTTTTGGTATATACCATAAATTGTTCGCCGAATCATATCTTTTGTAGCACCATCAACGTTTGCGAATTTTTTATTCCTTTGTTTTCGTTTCATTGCATGGTCAATGACATCCCCTATTTTAATGACTCGAAGAACTGTTGAACGAGAGAGTTTCGTTGACTCGCATATTTTATTCACAATAGCATTCTGTGAAGTGTGACAGTTTTCCTCAAGCATTCATGAATATTTAAAATTATTCGGTGAACTTGAACATGTAAGTCCTTATTTTCAAATCCCGGATCCTGGCTGGACAGGCTGAATACTAATTTGTTGTCCGTTTCACAATTTTTCTTTATCAGTGGGGTTAGGTGAGGTAATGAATGGTTTTGCAAACCGATTTTTGAAATCTTCTTCTTGAGATCAATTATCCTAACACCAAACTGATATTTTTGCATTCGACGTGCGTTTCGCTAACAAGGTTAGCATCTTCAGGAGAAGCAAATTGATACTGAATCTAAAGACAAGGGTTAGATGTTTATATACCTAAAGTTTTTTGGTCCGTTGTGGACTTTGTTTGTTAAATGATGATTATTCTTATTGATTTTTCGGTAATTAACTAGTGGACCTACAAACTGCAAATTAATTTGTCAACAATAGATTAAAAAGCGGACAACACTGTTCAAAAACTCTTTCATTTGGAAAACTGTGTTTATGTGGAATAAACTTCCCGAGAATGTTTTTCCGAATGTATTTTTTTCTCCAGCAATTCGAATTCAACGTTAATCGCTACTTTCGCACAGGCATTAAGATTTTTCTGTAGTTCCTGTTATTGTCCTTGAAAAAACAAAAACAGAAGGAGACGTAAAATCGAAAAATGTGCTTACTGAAACACCTACTGAAGATGAAATAGTTGCTGTCGACGCTGACAGGAAGTCGAGGAATGGGAAAAGGCGAATCTTAAGTGAAGAAAAGAAGAAACTTAAAAAAGCCAAGAAGACTGAGTATAATAATTTGAAAAAATTTCCAAAATATTATCCTGGAACACCCAACAGTAAAACAGTCTATTTTTTAACTCGTTTCTAACATTTTGGAATGTTTCTGGAGTAATGCTAGTACCAGTAATTCTGTTCCTGAGATCCTGTATTGTCTCAGATTGCGTAAAAAACGTTCTATCTGATATAGCCCTGAAAACAAATCAAGAGGAGTTAAACCCGGTGAACGAGCAAATCGGTTCAACGACCTACCAATAATTTACAGTCCACTTCTCAACGGTCGGTTATCCTGGTGCAAAGTCCGAATAATGTTTATCAAGCCAAGCCTTGGCTTCGACTGTCTTTGTTTGCGTCAAAAAGCAATGCTTCTTTACCTCACAAGATTCCTTTTCTATCCTTTTTCTTTTAACTAACAAAAGTTACTTTCCTCAAAATATTCCATCCCACAAACTAATAGTCCGACAGCTGTGAACTTCATTCACGTTTTTTAAGGTTAGAGCTAGCAAATAATCATATGGATTCAATATTTGTAGCGCCATTTGTGTGTTATCCTTCGAATTTTTCAGCCTGTTTGGTAGTTGATAATTTAATTGGTTAAATCCTAATGAAAATCCTCTAGCTACATTTTTAGTTTGATACGTTCAGACGAATAAGCGACAAGGGAACTTTGTTGTTTGATATGTAATGACTGTAATGCAGTTTTTCTGCTTCGAATTCCAACCAGCAGCATACTTTATCGGTCCGTGTTTCGACAGAATACAATTCGTGTATATTGTAGTTCAATATAAGTGTCAGCAAGTCCCACTTTCACAACGTAGTAAATCAGGCCGCAATCATATTGCAAACATAATCTTTCAAGTGAACCTCAATTTATAGTTACAGTTTCCCAGAGCCGTAAACACGAAAAGCAATAAAAAAATAAGCACCCGCGAGGCGGCCACCAAAACGGTACCTAATAATCTTTTATGTCTCTACAAATATTATTCTTAGTTATCATTTTGATATAAATTTATCAGGTAATAGTAACTTTGTAAATATTATTGTTGAGGGTTATTTTGGCCGCAGATGATCTACTGGGCGCACAAGTTTACTGTCTAGTGTTTTTATCCAAAGTAAGACAAAAAAAAACCTTAAAATCTTATTGAGAAATTTTTATTTTCCACAGAAAACTTTTCCGTTGAAAAATTTTAATAAAATAATTAATTTTTGTCAAAAAAATTCGAATTTGATGTTTATTGAACCATAAACTCACAACAGAAGAATTTTCAAATATGAAAGGTTCATTAGTTGGCAACTAAGTTGCAAAGACATACTGCACAGTATATAGCTGAAGAAATGGGTAACGTAATTGAAAAATACGGATCAAACAAATGCTTAGGATACGTATCAGATAATGCAAAAACTGTGCAACTTGCTGTAATTGAACTAAAGGAAAAATATGGTACTTATTTATTATTCCATATGGTTGTCTTTCCCATGGTCTTAATTTGTTATGTAATGATTTGCTTAAAATTATTACTATATCGACTCTGATTGATAAAGTTACAGATATTGCAAAAGAGATTATGAATAAACAAGTTTTGTATGAACTTTTGCGAATAAAACAAATACAAAATGAAAGTGTAGAGCCAAATGCAGGCGCCATACAATTGCCCGTAAAAACTCGTTGGTCTTCAATTTTGAACAGTTTGAAAAGTGTATACAATACTAGGCTCAGTTTACAAATAGTTGCAGTTAGCCAAAAGGCACCACAAATTATTAATAAAAATGTTAAACAGTGGATATTAGATTATGAAGTATTTTGGGGTCAAATTTCCAGCCTAATTAGCATCTTTGAACCTATTGCCAAATGACTGACAGATGTAGAAGGAGATTATGGCACTATTCACTTTGCTGTAAAAGCATTTAGCGATATTAAAAGGGTAATTCAGAACAACCATGAATTGTACCCACCTAATGATAAAGAGAAATTTGAATTGCTAAAGTTTCTTGACAAAAGAGAAAAGTTTGTTATTAAGCCTATACATTATGCTGCAGAATTACTCAATCCAAAATCATAAGATTCTGAACTTGATGAAACACAAATTATTTTAGACGTAGAGTGCATAATTAATATAACAAAAACTAAGCTCGGTATAAACGAGCAAGACATAATAGATGACATAGCAAATTACCGTTGTAAGAGTGGCAAATTATTTGGAAGTAACGTTATATGGAAAAAAAAACCTTTGATAACCCCGTCTCCTGGTGGAAAGGACTTTGTTTCTTCATCTTCACTATCACAAATAGCGACACGAATTTTGATGATGCCAGCATCTTCGGCAGCAACGGAACGCAGTTTTAGCGTTTACAGTCACATTCATTCGAAAAAGAGAAACAGACTTACTAATGACAGAGCTGCCAAACTAGACTATGTATCCCATAATCAAAATTTGCTAAAGAAAATGGAAAAAGACGATAGGTCAATTTTTATTTTGGAATCTATTCTATTCTGGAAGATTTTGAGGCAGTAGACGTGCACGATGAAGATGTTGAGTGTGATGATAGCGATGAAAATATGCCTCTGGCTCAACTTATTCATCAAAAATAAGATTATTTTTGAATAAGTTTCATATTATTTTTTTTGTGTTTAAGTGTTAAGGTATTCTGTGTTTCGTTTTGTTAATTCGTTTTTTTTTAAAGTTTGACATTATTTTTGTTTGTTTGGATTTAAGTATGAGCATTCTGTGTTTTGTTTTGTTTTTTTATGAATAAATATTCTATTTTCTTATAATTTTTCCAATGATTCCAATGTTTCCAATATTTCCAATATTTCCATATATTTCCAATATTTCAGAAAATATTTCCGGAAATATATCCAAAAAATATATTTCCGGAAATTTTACAACACTACGCGTGACTCGTTTCTTCAGAGGATGTTAAAAGCATTCAGCGAACTGTTGTGTCCTCGGTCAAAGGTTATATATATATATTTTGAACGAGATCGTGTGAGTTGTAATAGCAGTAGAGGGATTTGAGTGAAGCGTTATAATACTATATTCGTTCTGGCAAGGATTGGGTTCCATATTGGTTGAACTACTTAAGTGTTTTTTCTTTCGTAGTGAAATTATCCGTGTGTTTGTGGAATTCCTTCCTCAACTGATCCAAAGAGAATTGGGTAATCTTTCTCACTGAGCGCAAGTTTCGCTTCTACCTGCTTGTCCGAATTGGCAATTTCTTTGAAGGTCCTTTGTACTGGTACCCATAGACCTCTTTGTGGTTCCTATGTATATATTATCTACTACACGAACATGGAATGCGATATATCCTAGGAACATGCGCTTAGTAATGGAAATCAGCAACTTCTCTTTGGAGGAGATGAGTTACTTGTGTCAGTCGACAGATATCATAGTGGGCTATTGTGGGAGGCGATATAAATACACAAACACACGGATAATTTTAATAGGAAAAGATAAACAGTAAAGCTCAACGAAACTTGGAACCTAATCCACACCATTCCGAAGATATCATCACAGCGCCCTGTCCAGATCCCCCTACTACCATCACAGCATCCTGCGTTGTCGCATCGGTTTTCCCCAACATCTCTTCGGAATATAAATATGAACTCCGGCCAAGGACGCAACAGTCCATCCGAATAGAACGCTGGGTTCGGTGTATAATCAAGGAAAATGATGGCGACGTGATCCGTCCAGCTTCGGAGGAAGAACTGAGGTGGTACATAAAGGCATTCAAGGCTATGAAGGCTCTAAGAGATGTTCAATCAACAATAGAAATCTTTTGCATATCAACAACAGCTCAATCGCCCTCAGGTACATACCCGCAGATGTAAGCAAATTGTGGACATCATGATCCCGAAACAGAGCCAGAACCCGCTATTTTATCAGAACCCGCTGTTTTCCCAGAACCCGCTGTTTTCCCAGAATCACCGTCCCATTAGTCCGCTTTGCTCAACGGCTAAGCTAGCTGAACATGTTATTTAAATCTGTTTGAAATATGTTTTTCCGTTAACCAGCTGTCGCACCCTTACGAACGACAACCCTCAGAAGTCAAAACTTGTGCGAGCTTTCAAAGTGTGATTCCTAATACGGGTTGGACCATAGCAACACGGCAGTCAATTCAAGTGATTGAACAAAGCACACACGTCGAACCGCCTGGCTAGCGCCAATCGTGCTGCAAAGGTTTATAGAGAAGTCGAGTACCAAAATGTTTTACCTCCACCGAGCTTCCTGAAGATAAAACTACATCCCACTAAACAGGAGGAAGACTGCACATCTACTCCTCCTCAAAATCTCAAAGGCCTTCGACGGTTTCTGGCACGAAGGCCTTTTACACAAAATGCTCGTTTTAGATCTGCCTCGGGGCAGAACATTTCAAGTCAGAATCAAAGGAGACCTGTCCCACATCAAGAAAATCCAGACTGGATTGTCTCTGGGAGCAGTGTCTGTTTCCACTACTATACAGCTTCTACGTGTACGACCTTCCCAGATTTTACCACGTGAAGGTTTCCCTATACGTCGATGATACGGCTATCCTCGTCTTCCATGGGTCGTGAGTTAGGGGTCGTTTACATGAAACGTGCATAGGAACGCTGATCCTTGACTAGAAGATCCGAGTGAATCCAGACAAAACTCACGTGATATATTTGGGAGACGTAAAGTTTCTCTAAACACGAGGGTAACGATCTCAGGCAGGGAGATCGAATGGCAGTCTCGAGTCAAGTACTTGGGTCTCATAACAGACCATGGTCTGACATGGTCACACCACGTTAAGTCCATTAAGCAGAATCCAAATGAGGATAGCTAAGCTCTATTCCCGGATGAACAGAGAGTAAAAGCTCAACCTTAAAAACAAGGTGTTACTGTATGATACGATGTTCAAGCCTGTCATCATGTATGCTTCAGTTGCTTGGGGATAAACCGCCCCAACTAATATTTCCATTGCGGAAAGATGACAAATTTAGATCTTATGGATGCTGGAACGCTTCAAGGTTCGTGCGAAATAAAGCCATCTGCAGACATTGGAAGCAATCCATCCAGTCGAGGAGTCAGAACTTTCCACTCATTATGATAGCCCATTAGTTAGGGATGCTGTAGATTATGCTATAGACGACCCATCCCGATTCAGAAGGGTTCACAGGGCCAGGGCGGCATAGAGGTCGTGTATCTTTATTTCGCAACCAACCACCTAGTTAAGAAACATTTGTCCTCCTGACGAATAGACGTTGAAAGGGTAAGGGAGCCAGATTCCAATCTGGTTTATATGAAGATTATTGACGATCGACGCAACAGTCCGCTTCAGAGATGAAAGCACCCCTGAAAAAACTAGCGTATCGTTAGGAAGGAATTGCACATTGTGAAGCCCTCAAAGACGACAAAATTTCCATAAAACACGGGTAGAATCGAAAAATGACATTCATATCATGACAATCATTACTCAACTAAATAGTTTCTTTATCAAGGTTAATCATTTTCAAAAAAATTTTGCTAAAAGTAGAAACGGGTCCGCGTTTAGTCTATTACTTACTTAATATTTTCCACTATTATAAAGCTGCATTATACTGAAGTAACAACATATTCTACTTTTTATGCAAATGTTCCCCACAGAATCGGGATCTACGCGGGTATATTCAAATCTATTTCGAAAAAAATCTGTTATTCCGCTAACCATCTGTCACCACTAAACAACGACGAAGTCGAAATGTGTGCAGGCAAATGATTAACGAGGACTTACCTTTCAACGTGCGATTTCTAGCACGGGTTGACTATACGCAGTGCAAATTGATCGTCCAGCCGTCGGGGCTGGGAAACGTAAGTCGAGAAACAATATTTCTGTTCTGGCGTGGACGAGTACTTTTTATAGACGGTTTTCGTTAGTTCAATTCAAGTAACGCAGAAGAGTGAAATGTGTCACATCGGCGCATTCACCACACATTTGAAATAATAAATGCCTACAAAAGTGACCAGAAATCGCAATTGGATATTTTTTATGTGTCTAATGATTGCAAATGATCAAGACAGAATGTTAATATGTTCTAGGAGTAATATGACTACTTTATCCATCGTTAAGATGTTACTAAAGAGGCGTGATATACGTTTTTCGTATGTTTTACTGAAAAAATACCTTCATTCTCATTAAAGTTCAGTTCAAATCTACTCCATTGAAACTTGCTGAAAATGTTGTTCACATCTGAAAAGTAGGAACTACAAAAAATCAATTTCTAAACGTTTCACCCTGAATATCTTCCAACTAGGAAATCATGAAAAACAGGAAAAAGTAATTCAACTTTTCAAAGAGAAGGGACAGTTTCAAAAAACAATTTTAATTTTCGGCGTTCAACACTAGACGAGTGATAGTCTGTTACCCTTAATAACTGGAATGGGGAGGGGGATCAAATACTTTTATTTCTCTTTTGAATCATACCTAATTTGTTTACCAGCAGTTTCCAAAAAAATTATAGATAGAATATAATGATATACTTACTCTTTTCATAAAACAAACAAAAAATGTCAAACCTAAAATACATATGTTTTTTGTAAGTTGTTTAAGATCTTGTCTGGATTTCAGTGACAAATAGTCTTATGTGCAACGATGGATAAGCAATAGGAAATCATTTTCAATAAGGTATCCCATTTCCCCCATATCCCATATTTGGTCAATAACATTCTCGATCAGAGTGATTAAGGTTTTCAACAGTTTTCAGGTAAAAATTTGTCCTCGTTATTATCCTGAAGTTATCCTCAAGATAAGTTATCGGAAGCCCACACACAACTGGGATGAAACATGCCAGACATCCTGGTTTAATTACATGTAAATCATAACGGAATATAAAAAATTTAATCAAACTTGTATTTCAGACAGCATCAATCATTCTAATAACAGTAAAATACTCACCGTTCTTTTCGTTGTCAGAATCGAAGTCCTGGAGAGGAGACGACTCTCGAACACAGGACATCAAACTCAGGGGACCCGCCCCCGAATGTGTCCCGACAGCGGCGGAAGACATCTGCAAATGAAAAAAAAGTGTCATTGAGAGGAATACGTGTTGTGAAAGAAGACTCTCGTTCCGCTATTTGTTTGTTCTCAAGATGCATAGTCCGGTAAAAAAATATCATTTTATCGACAATCTGCTAAAATCTGGCTCATGACTACCATTTTATAGACAACTTGATATTATCTGGTTTGCAAGTGCATTCAGACTAGTCTTTTTCGTTAACAATTTCTGCAGATAGACGAACATAAAAGCACACCATTTTCAATCCGTATTTTTGGAGCAATATTTCGTGCAAGTACAGTACAACTTCTCTAGTTCGGACACTCGCTGATTCGGACACTCCAGTAGGCCGGCGTTCCTAGGTGTCCGGATATTTTACCTCTGTAGTCCGGACAAATGAATGTTTTCAATACGAATCGATATTAAACGCGAATTTTTCCTTTTTAAACTTGTCAAAACCAATATTGTTCGCAACCTAACGGGTTTGGCGCCTTTGGCGGTCAGTTATCGTTTAGTTACCGTGCGTCGTGTGTCAATCTTAAAAAAAAATGGCGCCAAATAAACGACCGCATAATACAGTTACTCT
>WOGP01003996.1:0-14528 GCA_015342065.1 Leptinotarsa undecemlineata | reverse complement strand
TCTCCTACTTCTGACTCAGTGCCATGTCGAACAATTTGTTTGCGCTGTTCTAAATATGATTTTAGCCATTTTAGACTTCCATTTCTGACACCATAGTATTCCAGTTTTTGCAGCAGAACTCCGTGATTCACACAATCGAAAGCCTTCGAAAAATCACAAAATATTGCAGCGGCGCACTCTCCCTTGTTTATGTTATCATACATCCTCGACAAGAATGAGAAGAGGGCATCGTTGGTTCCCTTATTCGGTTGGAAACCGAATTGTTCTTTTGTTATTATATTTTTTGACAATAAAAAGTTTTGAAGTCGATATTTTACCAGTTTTTCAATCAACTTCGCTAAACTGATTATGAGCGAAATTGGTCTGTAATTTGAAGGGTCGTTTATATCTCCCCCCTTATGAATAGGAATAATAACCGCAGTTTTAATGAATGAGGGAACCATTCCAGTTGTGAAGGAGTGGTTAATCAACCCTACTAGCGCAACTAAAGCTGCTTCTGGCAAATTCTGGATTACTCTCATTGAGATGTCATCAATGCCCGATGAATTTTTGAGATGGGTATTATTGAGGATGGTTTTCAGTTCGGAAAGGCTGGTGTCGTTCAAGTAAAACTCTTCCGTTATATAGATGCCATTCATGTTATCAATAGGAGAGTGAGGTACTGAAATTGAATTAATTATCTCACGTGCTATACTACAATAATAGGAATTTAGAACGTTAGCATCTATTGAGATTTCATTATGTTTTTTAAATTTACCCCTCAACTCATTGATCACGTTCCAGCATTCTTTGTTCTTGTTATTAGCATTTTCCAACCTGCTTGTATAATGAATTTCTTTTGCTGTTTTAATGACTTTTCTATATATGTTACGGTATGCCAGATAATACTTGTGAAAGAATGGTTCCTCAGTAAATTTGCGAATACAGTGCAAGGATCTCATATTTTTAGCCGATTTTTTGATTCCTGAGGTTAACCAAGTCTTTATTTTCTTTTTTCGTTTGATTTTCTGAATCGGGAATGCTTTTTCAAAATTGATGCGGAGTTTATTGTAGAATTCAATGAATCCATCGTTATTATCTAATTTACTTGCCCAATCAGTTTTTATACAAAGCTGCTGAAATACGCTATAGTTTTTTTTGCTATAGAGCCTTCCAAGTTTTACCTTTTTTTCATCTACAATAGGATTATCAAAAGTCACCGTGCTGACTATTGCTTCGTGATCTGAAAGACCTGATGGTACTACTGAGCAGCAGACCCTATCTAAATTAGAGCAAAAGTAATCTATAGTTGTGGCACTATGCTTAGATATTCTCGTATGAGTATCGACGTGCATCGTTATGTTGAATGAGTCTAATAAATCCAGGAGAATTTGTCGATGAGCATGAGATTCATTAAAATTGATATTAAGATCGCCCGCCACTATAATATGAGAGAAAACGGGCAGTTCAGACAACAAGTTTTCTAAATTGTGCAAAAATGTTAGTGCATCTGAGCTTGGAGCCCTATATATACAAATTACGTAAAGGTTCAGTTTTTGACTAAATATTATTGAGAACTCAAAAGTTTTTTCCTCTAGTAACGTGTTGAATTTACTAATATCGGTAAAAAAAATGCGTTTTAAGGTTGGTTCTTTTACTAGAATTAAGGTTCCTCCGTGGGCTGTTTCATTTCTGGAGTACTTAGAAATAAGAACATAATTCGGAATATAGGTGTTTTCACAGGGTTTCAACCAGTGCTCAGTTATCATGATAACATCTGGGTCATTATTATTCTCGCATAGAATATGCAATTCGTCATTTTTGCCTCTAATACTTTGAATATTCAGTAAGAAAAATGTTAACTTATTATTGACTGGTGCATTATTTCTAAAAAATTGCCACTTCTATCCTGTATTTCACAAGGATTATTCTCCTGCTCGCAGCAAGCTGTATAGTCGACTTCCAACGACGGTAGCATTGCCCCATTGCTGAGGCCTCCTCCATTTGCAGTGCTAGAATTGTCATGGATTTCTGTAGTATCAATGTATTGATTCAATAAATGTGGTCGTAGATTCTGGTTAACAGTTTCAGAGTGCGGGATCTGTGTGTGATAGGACGATTGCTTTTTCTCAAAATGTATTTCTATATGTCTCCTTAATGCTTTACATAGAAACCATTTCGCCGATTTTTTTAGAGTATATCCGTTTGAATTATAGTTCCTTCTGAGGATTGCATTGTTGCATTCATATGTATTGTGGGATCTATTCTTTTCGTGCAATTTCGTTTTAAGTTTTAAGTTATTTTCATATATTATTTTGTTGATATATTTCAAGTCAAATCGGAATGGTTGTGTGACCAGTATCAGTTGTGGCAATTCCTGGACAGTTGTGATTAGGTCATTTATGATTTGATCGTTATATTTATCCGGCCAGAATATTATTATGTCATAGGGCCGTGTGGAATTGGCACTCAGAGTCTCTAGTAGTTCCTGAAAGGATGCATTTGGTTTCAGAATGGCGTTGATGAAATAGTCATCATTAGTTTGTTTCATTAAGAATTCGGCCATATTTCTACCATTATGCCCTGCTATAATAAGTATATTCTTTTCTCTTGCAGATTGTAGATTAGCTTGAGTGATTTCCGAGGGAGACTGGTCATGTTTGTTACTATGTTCAAAATACGTCAAATTTGATTCGACTCTATTATTGGTGTTTTCATCATTTGTTTGTGTAGATATATTGCATTTAGTTATCTTCATGGCACGGGTACCAACGTCCATCGCTTCGGTTAGTGTGGAATTGTCTCGCCGTGATGGGTAACAAGTTTGAGTTGAGCCGTCCTGTATTTGTGAATTGCCCTTTTTTTGTTTCATTTCTTCAATTTTATCTAGCAGTTCTTTTATCGTCTTTTTTTGTTGTTTCACTAATGTGTTCAAGTCGTGTTCTATTTTCTCAGCCTCTTGTACGAACAATTGATGATCGTCTTTCATTTTTTTTATGTATTTATCTTTATGCAGACCATCTACGTTTAGGTCACTGATGGTGGATTCTAAAATACTGATTTCCTCAGACAGTGCTTCATTGGGACAAATCTCGTTAGGTGTACAGCATTCTATAATATTTCCCGATATGAATTTGACTTTTCCTTTAAGTGATGTTGACACACACGTTTTATGATAAATACCTGAGCAAGAGCGGCACACGTATCCATTAATAGATCTTGTTTTACAGCACTTGTAATTCATTTTATATAGAACTCTCGCACACTCCCACACTTTATTTGATACTCAATAACACGATGATCTTCAAACAAGACGCAACCTCTGACGAAAGCAAGACTATCTTTCGAACGTTCGAAATAGATGAACATTTCAATCTAGCAGACCACTATTATAATATTCATGCAGTCATTCTTCACTGTGATTCTGGCGTTGAATTTGGTCATTATTACGCCTTACGCCTGGTGATATATTGACTCTATTGGAGCCTCTGGAGACAACCTACATTTTGTTATATGAGAGAGAGGACATTGGCAGATCAAGATCTTTAGACGATGTGGTGCTGCAGGTTTTTCCAGGTTTTCCTGCAGCTGAAAAAGTAAATGCGCCACTGAAACCAAGAATTTTATTTTTATCATTGTTTTATAAGTTCACTAATAAAAATTTGTTCTTACAAAATTAGTGTGGTATAATTTTTAAGCCGTGTTTCAAAAAGTATATTACGTGTCTGCTGGTTAGATGTTTATAATGCTTGTTGATTGATACGTCAGTTTAATATTATATTAAACTGATTGAAGGTGGTTGACAATGTTTCGTGGTGTATTTCATCAGTTCGGACTTCCATTGTCTGATATATTGTCTAATATAGTATATATAATATTACTTTGTAATTTCAGTTTTTTGTTCAATAAAATTGTTATTTTTGATTACTCTTTTTGGTTTTTTTCAGGGTTATCAAATCAATTTATATTATATTATGCAATAGAAGTCAGAACTGATGAAATATCAAATTGACCTTGCGTTTGGAGGTTCTGTAATATTCTGTGGGTTATATTTTGCTTGTTTCATCAGAATTTTCATAATCACTTATAAAAGCAGTGATAGTTGTAGGTTCTATGATCTCTGTCAATAATATACGTTGATTGCACACTGAGTCATTCTAAGAGGCCGAAATACGGCTAGCGGTATAGGTTAGACTGTCGTTATGCGTTATGTAGCAAAGCGGTTCATCCTCCTACAAGAAATTATCAATTCGAAAAAACAAAGAAAAAAAAATTTTATATTGCCGAAAATAGAGAGTTGGTACGAAACATCTAACAACTTTCTTTCAACGAGAAATTTCACAGTATGGGAAATGCAGAAAAATATCAATTCATATTGAGGACAGGGCCTCTAAGTATAGCAGAAACTTCAATAATAATAATATTGATTCACATAAGAGAAATAATTACAGAGTATAATTCAACAAATGTAGCATTATTGTGAATAAACAAGAATATATCACGGAATATATCACGGAAGCAGCAGTTACTGCTTGTGTGTAGGAGTATACACCTTGAGTATACCCCTCCTTGCCATTGAAAAAAATAGGGAGGGTAGTTGCTGACCGCAGGGGTGTGAAGTTTATATAAATAAATTATTCGAGAGTACTATACAAAAATTACTAACAGTAAAATCAAGCATACAATTATTGTGAGAGCATACCGTACATTATTTTTACACAAATACACACACATATATCATGTACGCTTATACATATTGAATTTGATTTCGATGTAGTGACAAAATATTTCTCTGATATCTAAAAACCTCAGACTCTTTATAGAGAGCATCAGTCGCGTATCTGCTTAGGAATCGTTTTTGCGTTACTTCAAGTGGCTTTGAATAGGTTTCAGAAACCCCTTCCCATCCATATTTTACGTGTGATCCTATCAAACTTTGGTTAAGAAGCTCTCTGGTTTCAAATATGTCTGCTATTCTCCTGAATCTATATAGAATACATCGTAGTATTTTTACTATATAATCTACATGTGAGTTCCATTTGTAGTGCTTATCAAGTTTTGTTGCAGCTGAAAGGTAGGTAAATGGGTTTTCCGAAATTAATTGACAACAACCTATAATTTAACAATTTTATTCTCTTGGGTAAGTGATTTTCAATTTTATGTTTTCATTCCTGCCAAGTGTTACTTCCATAGAACAGGACAGTGTCATCCGCAAAACTAATTATTTCACATTCCGCTTCTGTGATGAATAGATTGTTCAGTTAAATAGTAAAGAGTGAGGGCCCTAACACGGTACCTTGTGGTAAACCACGTGTTTTAATTTTTTCCTTGCTAATGTGGTTATGAGTTCTCATTTGTTGTTTTCTTCCAGTTAAATATGATAACATAAGAAAGAGGGTTATATTTTGAGACGTGACTAATTTTTGGGAAAGAAAGTTTTTGGCTTTCTACTACTTCATCTCGACATGAAAAATGTGTGAAATTTCCAAAGAAAGGAAAGAAGTAATTTTTAGACACAAAATGGAAAAAAAGCCCTCCTGAAAAAGATACTTTCATATTAACATTGAATTACTCGAAAAAAAAAAATTTCGAAACGAATACTCTTATATGAACACTGAATTATACAGACGACATTATTCTCCACTCAGTTTGTATTCCAAACAATCATGAAAGTTTGCTGGCCAAACTTCAATGCTATGGCTAGTGGGATCACTTTTGTGTTTGGATCTTTATCTTCCTGAAAGAACGTTCCCTGTCAATGGATATCTCTCTAATACTTTCAACATCAACGCTGGTGTTCCCCAGGGATCCATAATGTCTCCAACCCTCTTTTTGTTGTATATCATCGTTTTATTGGAGAAAACCATCAATCCAATATATTACTTTGTTAATGACACCACACTTGTCTCGTCATTGCTTTTTGATTCCAAGATATTGGCTACGAAAGCACATCATCACCAGCAGCAGGAGGTTGCATATCTGAATGATGATCTAAAAGTAATTTGGAAATAGGGAGAAAGTAACCAAGTTCAGTTAAATGCTACAATAACCCAGGTATCGGTTTTCTCCTAGAAGGTAAATGTCTCCGAACCGAATATAATAATGTCAGGTCAGACAATTCCGCTTTCTGCTTCGATAGGTTTGTTGGGGGTTGAAATGGACACCAACATGTCTTGGCACAATATGTCGCTGGAATTGCAAAGGTTGCTACTCAAAAGCTTGGAACATTATTCCGAAGCAGGAAACTGCATACACCTCAGCAACTTCTGATTTGTTATGACGCTCAGATCAGACTTTTTTTGGAGTATTGTTCTCGGGTATGGAGCTCTACCCCTAAACATACCCTGAAGTTCCTGGATTCCATCCAGAAAAGAGTCGTCCGCCTGATTGGAGAAGCGAACAGCACATGCAACCTTGATAGCTTGGAACATCGAAGAAACGTTGGAGATTTGTCTCTCTTCTACAGATACTTTCACGGAAAGTGTTCAAGTGACTTGGCACATTGGATTACACCAAGAGCGGCACATCAGAAATACACGATGGACTGTGGCTCCTCATCATTTTGGGGTTCAACTCAGTATACCTCCAACTTCACTGTTAAGGAACTCGATTTTTGTGGAATAAACTTTCAGAGAACGTTTTTCCAAATGGATTTAAATACCAGCGATTCGAATCCAATGTGAATTGCTACTTCCGCACAGGACCGCTCTGAGAGTGCCTTGAAGATTTACTTATAGTGCTTGTGTTTTGTTCTTTAAAAAAATCAGTAAGTTTCAAAATTAGTCAATTTGTCAGGCCTTTAAGTAGTTTTGATGTCAAGCATTTCATGGAAAATATTTATATAGTATGTCTGTAAGGTAATGGTTTTCGAAACAATTGTTCAGCCTTCATTCAAATTCAGTACAATTGTAAAACTTCAAACTAACAATTACTCCAATCAATAACATTTCTCGACACTCTGAATTGAATTTTACCGAAGCCGTAATGAACTGCGAATAAAGACCTTTTTTCTCTCCTGAATATTACCTGATGGCAGAAATTCAACAGTCTCTACTAGCATAAAGACCCCACGGCAAAATATATGAATGTTTTGTCGAACAATATGGCGCCATTGGAAAATTCACAAAGTTCGCGGTATTATTGCGTTTCTGGATAGTTTTTCAGTATCAGATACGCCACATTAAATGGAAAAGTTCCATTGTGGGAGATAATCTTTCTTTTGTCCCTATATTTTCATCCTGGCAAGTTACGGTTTTGTTTTTCCGGACGTCAACCGTCAATTGTTCGGAACGGCTACGGTTAGCACCCTTTTCAGCCATTGTTTCTTTAATACTTCATGAATTCAGGACGCGAAATGTGTTAGCGTTTCTCTCCTGATATTTAGGATGTACTCTGGGGATTTTGGAGACCTCGCACATTTTTCACATCAGATTCCATATGAATAATATATTATGTCTCTGCTCTAAATTGTAGAAATGAGGTATGTTTTTTGTCTTCGAGAGATATGATACGAGTTGATGGAGTTGAAAAACTCTGTCTCAATTTGATGTCGCATTATCTGTTTCTTAATTCGTTCAATGCCTTCTCTTTCCACTTCTTATTTTGTTATCATTCTTAACATTTACTCAATATCAAAAACCGTATTCTTGAAGAATGAAATGTAATAAAAATCATGACACTCCAATAGTATTCATAGTGCTTGAATTAACAATAATATTTAAAAAAGCATATATAAATAACGGCTCATTGAAAAACAACCCATGAAGAGTCTCAACATCCCGATATACATATGACATCTCGTTAAAGAATATTTTAATACAATTGTTTCCTAAACCATAGGGACTTTGAAAAGACAATAACGCTATATATAAGGTTCAAATACGTAATAAGTGGAAGGAAAAGTATGTCCTTGCCGGTAGTGCGTAGAACGCAATTGCAGAATAATCAATTGAAATTGCTAAAAAATTCAAAGGGGTCAAACAATATTTTTTAAAAATTTCTTCAATTTATCGGTATCTTAAAAAGAATAGGTGCGCCCTATATTCCATGCTTCTCCGGTGTGTGTTTAGGCATGCTATTCTTTTTTGAAAATTTTTTCCCATTTTGCTTCTCAATTTTATTTTAGCTGATTTTTTTAAACAATCTTTTTCATTTCATTTTCATTTTTCTTGTATGAAAATCACCATATCATTCCGACTGTCCAAAATATCCACCCATACCTTCCTCAAATATGTCATGCATCAAAATTCGAAAACCTATTTCTTTCAGTATCGCAGATAAACCGTGGTCAGTATATGATACAATGAGACAAAATTATATTCGCCATACTTCTAGTGCAGTACAAAAGGTGTGCCATACTTGAAAATGATATTTTCGACTGCTTTTAAAACACGCCCATTGAAGCCACAAAATTATTTTTCACAGTATAGCATCAATGGACTCAGAGTATTGGAATACGAATAAAAAATACGCTATACTGTGGCCATGGTACGAAAGATCGTGTTACGCACGGTGCGATGTAAAGATAAAAAAGAAATGGCATTTTAAATTTCGGAAAGTTCATAAGAAGTATGATTTAGAAAAATCATCCCATATATATGGTGAAGTCCAAAAGTGGTGCCATACCTGGAAAATTGAGTTTAAGTGACGTATTTCAGCTCCACCTCTATATGGGAAGTGGGATTTGTTATTAAATTATAGTTATTATTATTGTTTTTTATTATTTCGAGTTGAAATCCCTATCCCTCTATAGAGATTTTTCTCAACACCTCAGGTGGATTCAGCCTCAAACACAATTATTACTTACTCAAAATGATCTAAATAGCAGGTGTTAATAATAAGAAAATGTGGAACAATTTGATAAAACGTAAAATTTAAATTTTGAATATAAAATACCTAAAGAAAACAACAAATAACTCGAAAAATGTTCAATGGCTACACCGAACAAATTAACGTGAATAACGGAACGCACTAAAATCTCAGGGACACTATGTGATTTTCCCTTCGTTCTCAATGGAAGTTCTTGGATTCAATTTTTTAATTCAATTGTCCACTTTTTGTTTTTGAACAAATTATTTCTTTATATATGTATATATTATCATATTGGACATGGAAATGGTAAATACCTGGTTATCCTTCAGTGAGTTGTGAGTAGTGAAAATTTCTTATCCACTGAATCTTCCTATTCTGTGATTGAAATCCTCCAAGTGCTTGATTTGTGATGGGATTTATCTCATACAGATCAGTTCTCATTTCAACTTCATTAAATTACCATTATTCGATATAATTATGTAATATTCACTGATTTTTTATCAAATTTGATTTAATTTTCGAATATAATACTTTTACGTGGCGTCCACTTTCGTCGCCTTCAGAAGAATCCGTTTTGTTGATAAAAAAGTGGGAAGTATTCCGCCTTCCTTAGTTATCAACTATAAATTTTCATAACGAAAAATTTTCAACTTTTATCTGTGGAAAACTATCTGCTCTTCAAGTTTAGTACTTAGTTTTGAATTTAGATACTTCTTTCCTCAACATTCATGTGAATACATGAATTAACTTCATTTGTCTAAATATAAAAATTTTTCATAAGCATCCTTTGATGTCCGAAACTAGGGAAATAGTTTACAACAATAAAATTCAAACTTTTCATCATTTCTAAATGTTTACAACATGTTTATGATGTCTCTTCCAATTTTATTTGAAAGATTGCTTTTATTTGACACTAATTTATAACCTCTACCGGTTCTCTGTTTTATGAATATAATTAAATATTGGTACAGAAATTTTGAATTTCCCACTCTTTTGTACTAGTTTCATGTCAAGTCTGAGGTTTTCTAGACATGTACCTACAGGGTGACATCACTGTACTTCTTTATCTGAATTTTTCTGAGATGTTGTGAATATTTCCTTCCATTGTTGAGAGAAATCAATTTTTTTCAATTTTTCGAAGTATGAGTGTTCAAAACTATACAAAAAATTTTCATTTAAAATCTCTAAAATTGTACTGAGGGGTATGACGGTTATTTTGGACTGTCAAAATGGTATGGCGTGATGATTTTTATACAAGATTAGTGAAAACCAATTGTTTGACAAACATCAGCCTGTAAGAAATAAATTAAAAAAAAATAAAAACATTTCAATTTGAAAAAAATTATTATGGGCCTAAACACCTCAAAGGAAATGGGAGTAGTCAGGGATACATCTGAAGATGTTCTTTCTATATACATCAAACTCTAGACCCTCATCGACATTTTTGATAACTATTATATCCAAGAATGGTAGTTCTTCGTTATTCCCAATATTGGACGTGAGTTTTACAGTTGCAAATCTCTTGTTGAGACAAAATACAAAATCCTCTACTTCACTCCTATTCGTTTTGATGTAACAGAGCATAATAGATATAAATATGGACAGATTTATAGCAGTGCAAGAGAACTGTCTTGAAGTTGACTGAGAACGAGTCTTACTTTCAAATGAACCATTCGTTGGTTTTTATAAGAAACTTTCAGAACTTTTCAGTGCATCATTTCCTATACAGAAAATTAAAAAAAGCGTAAAAAACCCTGGATAACACCTGGAATCAAGACGTCCTCAAGAAATCTACGGGTCCTTAGTTATATAAGTTAGTTCAACTTAAATCCAGATTTCCATGCCTACTTTATCAACTACAGTAGAATTCACCGAACTATTCCCAAGCTTATTGAATCTGGCTATTTCCAAAATAGAATTTACTCTGCGAATAATAACGTGGTCCATAGTAAATGACCTCAGAGAGAATCTTAAAAAAAGAATGTTAAATCTTCAATCAATGCAAACGAGTTCAATGAGTTCTACTGTTCAATTGCTCGCAAGCTTAATAATAACATAATTTTCCCTTACGACCCTCTCATCAATGTTCATAACCGTCATACAGGAGATACTTTCACATTATACGATACGAATTTTGATGAAATTATCGAAGTGTTTAGAGATATAAGGATTAAAAAATCATCTGGATACGATGACATCTCTATGATTATATTTCAGAATCTTCCAAGAGTAGCGCTTGAAACTCTTGTCGCATTAATTAATCTTTCATTTCGCAAAGGTAAATTTCCTTCATTCTTGAAAAAGTCTGTGATAATTCCCTTGCACAAAGGCGGAAACTTAGATAATCCCTCTAACTATCGTCCAATATCACTTATCCCGACCCTAGGGAAAATAATTGAAAACTAATGAAAAAAAGGCTCAATGAATTTCCTATTGCTCATGAAATCATCAAAGAAAATCAATTCGGATTTTAGGCTAAGAAGAACACCCAAGATGCATTTTTTTCCTTCCTGATATAAATATCGGAGATGTAGCTGCAGCAGTATTTTGTGACCTAATAAAGGCTTTTGACTGTGCAGACCACAAAATACTTTTGCAGAAACTACATTGCTACAGCTGTGAGGTAGTTACTTTGGATTGGTTCGAATCCTATCTAACTGGGCGCAGTCAAGTCGTAAAAAGTGATAATTATAACTTCAAAATATATTAATATAGATTTATCAATTATTGTATAAACACCTCTGGAAAAAATACCTTATTTGCAGACGACACCGCCATTTTATGGCTTAGTAAAATTGTAGAAGATCTGAATAATAAGATAATCAGAGATATTATTGTAATCAAGTATTGGTGCAACTCGAATCTTCTCTCTTTCAATATAAAAAAAATATAATAACTTTCAAATGTACTTTAGAAGATATGCCTCTAGAAAATGAGAAAATTGGAAATAAAGATTTTTGGGCCTTTATATCGACAGTAAATTCAAGTTTAAAGCACACGTCAACCAATTGAAGCATTGCGGATTTGTCAGAATTGAGCTTGAGCTTATGGGCAGTAGAAAAGTCAAAGATGGCTTGAAGATCGTTATTAATATGCGACAGACCAGATGTAGACTCGCCAGACACTGCGTGTCGTGTGCATAGTGATGTACATTGCGTTTTTTCACGGACAGATAAAAGTCATAAATATACAAGCTAAAAAGAAAGGGCCCAGGGATAGATCCTTGTGGCACTCCCTTCAATACCGGCAAAGCATCTGAAATAACTTCACATAACTCTTTGAGTACGATTCTTCAGATAGTTTTCTAAGAGAGACACTGCTCTCCGAGAAACATCGAAGTGGACAAGTTTGTCACAAAATATCCCATGATCTAGAGTGTCAAATGCCTTGCTGTAATCTAGAAGTATTAAACAGGTCAAATTTTGTTTATCTGCAGCTTGAAAAATATCGTCAGTAATTGACAGAAGAGCCGTGGTAGTACTACGCTGAGGCCTGAATCCTGTTTGTACAGATGTTATAATATGATTTTCATTGACGTACTCATTAATGTGATTTTTCAGAATCGATTCCACGACTTTAGAGAGATACGGTAGAATTGCAATTGGTCTTAGGTCAGAATTGACAGTAGGTGAGTTACACTTAGCCAGAGGGATAATCAATCTATCCTTCCAACATTTTGGAAATTGGCAACTGGTAATGATACAGTTTATGAGAAAGGTGAAGTAATTTATCAAAAAAGAGTCAATGAGATTGACCATTTTGAGGGATATCCCGTTAGAACCCAAAGCGTTGTTCTTGATGCGTCGTAGGAAACTTCGCACAGTCTTACTGGTGACTGAGGTGAAGTAAAAGGAGTTTTCAGTTTCTTCCGAATTGACATATCGATCTAATAAGAACAATTGGTGAACAGATCTGATAGGTTGAGGTATGGAATTGAAGTGCTTGTTAATGAAATTTACGTCTTTTAATTCATCAGGGATATCTGATTTTTTGTTGTTCCTCAGGATATTAAGCGTTCTTAAGGTATTCCAAGTTGCTTTGGAATTTTTATTTCTTAAAACAAAGTCCAGATGTGCTTTTTTCTCACGTCGTATCGCACTATATGTATATTTTCTGTATAATAATGTACTTGTTAAACATATGAAAATAGGTGAAAGAATATCAAAACGTTTATAGCGGACTTAATGAATGCACCTTTGTAATGAAATTATGCAAGATATTACTCTATTAAAAACTTCGACTTTTTTCATAAAGTGACATCTGCTTGATGAACAGGATTTAGTTATTCGTTGACTTTGCAACTGATCGCCTTGTAATTATTATCACGGATAGTTTTTCAATCTACTGAAATGTTGGAAAATTATTTCCTGGAATTTGTTGTAAACAGATGTATCGCAAGAAGAGTTTTGTTCTTTGATATTTCAAAGTTTGAGTTGTCAGTATTTCATAATGGAGAAGAGGGGGTGTAAATAATATACTCGAACTGCTCTGCCGAATTCTAAAAACCTGATTAGGTTCTCAGAGAGAACAGAGGCGACACACACAGTCTTCCGACAGTCCGAGTCTCTGCATATGATGATTCAGTGACCTATAAGAAGGCCTGTTAGACATTGTAGTTCATCCCTATTGTATTCCAACAACTGTTTGGAATCAAGCTTCGAAAGGTGATTAAAACGCCTTGGAGTGAGCCAAAACTGGAAGATTCTGCCAGACCAAAAATCTTCTTGCCATCCAAGTGTTTAATCTTTGTTTGGCAAAGCCTAAAGTGATGACAATGACAGGTTCTGGTCCGACGAAGCTGCTTGCAGCACCCTTCTTTGCAAGGGAGTCAACAACAACAAATAGACGAAATGTATCAAACATTGTGTCAGCGGCAGCCGGCACTGGTCAACAGAAGAAGTCCGATCCTGTTCCAAGACAACCCCCGTCCGTACTTTTCACAAATCACAGCCAGACAATTGAACGAATTGTGAGTCGAAGTTTTGCCTCAATCTTCATACTCCCCAGTCTCCGCGCCAACTGACTACCATCTTTCCAAGCACTTCGTTAACTTTCTCACCGGTAGAACCTTCGCCAATCAGGACAAAGCAAAAACTTGTGTTACGTTGGCAAAAGTGTACTGAAATAAAATGGCGCTTATTTATAATTTATTGAATAAGTATTCACTGAAATGTTACAGTTCAAAACTTTTGAAACAACCTAATATTGTTTAGAGATTCTTCTCGCAAATAACACATCACATCTCACCGTCCAATAATTAGCACCCTTATTATTTTCAATAATTTTCATTAGAATGTTTGTGTCACCCTGTTTGCTTTTGCATGCTCGTTCACAGTGATTTATATGAAGATTCACTTTCGATGTATTTCAGAGCGAACTGGTGTTCCCAGGAAACAACCCGAATCCTAACGAACCGGCGCCCAGTTTCAAGGAGAAAATTTCTTTGTACGACACAGAGTTTTCGGCAGCGTTGATGAAGTTACTCGATCAGATAAACGATCTCAATAGAGAAACTAGCGAGCACGATAGGCTGTTCAATTTGTTGTATAGGTGAGTTGAGATATTTTTTAGGCTATATGAAACTGTAGAGTTTTTGTTATCAGGATGTTTTGGGGATGAGGATCATAGTGTATATATATATATATATACACATCGGAAAAGTCTAGGGATATTTTTATAACATACTAAATATCATAAAAATAAATACATGAGGTCGTTTAATTTCGATTAAATTGGTA
>WOGP01003995.1:1724-14530 GCA_015342065.1 Leptinotarsa undecemlineata | reverse complement strand
GCATATATCGACTCAACAAATTTTTTATCACAAATTCCCGAGATAATCAACAAACTCAACGCAGCGACAATTCCAGATACTTAATGGTAAAGGCACACACACACACACAGTTATCGAAATTATATAGAATGGTATAGATTCTAGAATTTAAATTGTACACAGCTCAGTTGCATGTGAATTTCAATGGACATTTATGTATATGCTTGAGGTCGGTTTTTCAGTGATTTCAAGAATTGCTTCTAATATTGGAATAGGCAATCGCCTTATCATTTTTGAAACTGAATTAGGAAGAGCAAAGAGAAATGTATTTAAATTGTATGTAAAGCTGAATCTATTATATAATAGATCATAATTGATATATCAATGATGTTCTGCCGTTTCCTTTAATTAAAGAAAACATGTAGACACTAAACTTCCCTGAGCTTTTGGCATAATAGAAAAATCAATAAAAAGCACTAAAGCTTTGAGGCAAGTGCTTCTAACCTTATGATGGAATATTGAACATTTAACATTATTATGGTTATTTTTTCTGCTGATGTCATTATAATGAACCTGTGGATGAACTCAACTACGTAGAAAATGAATTTTCAATTCGGTATCACCAACATTATTCAATATTAAAACCGTCAATAAACTTTGGCATAAAATAAATTTAAAAGAAGCACTCTACCACAAATCCTTGATTTGCAATATTCCACTCTACTTCGTCTCTTGGAGAAACGCGCGTCGAGTGGTTTATTGCAGTTCTGGTGTTTAGAAAAAAGTTACTGTTTTTGATAACATACCCACTCTAGTCACTAACTTGACATGGTTGTGGAGAACCGAAGTATGGGTTTTCCAATACATACGGTGATTTTTTCCTAGATAATTCCTTCAAATCAACAAATGTAATAATGGTTAGGAGAGCAAGGTTTTGACTTTCTACTTCACCTTTAAACAAAAAAAATGTGATAATTTTCTAAAAAGAGGAAGAAAGCAAATAAGGCCAAAATAAAATCTATAAAGATATGTAGATCATGCTAAGAAGTAACTTTCAGAAACAAACTGAAAGAAAATCCATCTCCAAACATATCTATATCATAAATATCATAAAAACGTTGATTTACACGAAAGAAAAAATACTTTTCAAACAAGTACTCAGGTATACAACTGGAGTTTTTTCCAACCCGTTATTTTCAATCACCTCGACACGTGTTTCGATCACCAAGTGATCATCTTCAAAAGGAAGATCAAACTGAGAGTTTTCAATGTCACATTTGCAGTATGGGAACCATACAACTGAGGCATATTCCACTGCTAATCTAACTAACGAACAATATAATGTTCTGAGGGTATTACATGACAACTCTATACCACTTCTCATTATAAATCCTATAATTTTGCTTTCCTTTGGAGAAACATTATTGAAGTCTTTTCTGAAGTTCAGTTGTTGATCTAAAGTGATCCCAAGGTCTCTTATTTCGTTCACCCTGTCTAGTACTTTTCCATCAATATTATAGTCATAATGAAGGATATTTTTTTAATTGGAAAAAGTGATGTGACATTTCCTTATGTTCAGGTATAAGATGTTTGTTAAGGACCAATCATGTATAATACCTAAGTCGTTCTGAAGAATGTGACTGTTTACGACATTACTAAATAATGAATATAATTTCAAATTATCTGCAAATAGTAATAACTTTGTATACTATAAAAAATTTCCAATGCCATTGACCTATACATTGAACAGTAGTGGTCCACAATGTGATCCTTGTGGCAGACCGGAAGCTAGAGGAATTGTTTTAGAAATGTAATTATTGATGTAACACACTGAAAACGTTGTGTAAGAAAGCTTCTTATCCAATATAGTATACCAGTACCAAAACATAGAGCTTTCAGTTTTTCCAACAAAAACTTCAGTAATATTAAATACTAGACCAAAGTTCCAAACAGTGCATCACAAGCAACTATTTATACATCATAATTCATCAGTTCTCCTTATTCAATTTTATATTAAAGTTCGATTCGAATAAATGTATCGCTTAGCAAATATTTGATCGACGAAACTAAAAATATTTGAAAGATAATTACATGTATCAATCACTGGTCATTATTGTTAGATAAACTAACAAATCTGAGATAGGAAGTAGACTTCGTGATGCACTTGAAAAAGAAATTTCATATGCGTCATTAAAATATTCAAATATTCGTTGTTGCAGTATTTACTTTCAGGGAAATGTTGCCATGTGAAATAGATCTTGGACTGAACCCTAAAATGCATTTTTATACAGGAAAGTTCCAGTGACAAACAATACATATTATTTGTTATTGAAGTTAATGCTGATTCCCAAGGAAATGTTAAGCCCTCTGTTTGTATCAACAGTTTCACATTAACAAATAAATGTTCACTTCTATTTATGGGTTGACAAATGATAGAAAGTGGTGGAGCTAATTTATTTTCACTCTTTCAATATCACTATCAAAATATTGGTCTTTCTCAATGATATCGTTTATAATTAGTGGATTTGAAGCCGTGGAGACAATCTTCAGCGAACTACTATAATGTTTTTTTCCAGTACATCATCGGAGTATGATGGATTTAGAAATAATGTAGATCCTTGAGGAAGAGAACGACCCGAAGTTTGGTTAATATCTTCCTTAAACCTTACTGAAGGCACTCAAGAAGCTGAAGTTTTTCAAATATTCTATATGATTTTTTCATAATTCTAATGAACAGAAAGAGTTTTCAGTGGAGTTGATTACTTCATTCTTCTCTTCGGTAGTTATCCATATTTTTTGTATAATGATGACGAAGCAGAAAAAGAGACAGGATTTTTATAAGAAAACTAATCTCTCCTACAATATTCACTGTTACGATTTTTTCTGTTTACAATTGTTAAGCTCGAGATCAAGTTTTGCAGTTGAGAAAACACTGACCTATAACCGTAATCTATTGCAATCGAATACGAGCATTGCTGAAGAAAAATTCGACAACATTCAAATCATGTATGAAATTATATTTGGTTAGGATCTATCGATACGTAATTATTATTATAAGCATAAAAAAATAATGCTGATTATGAAATTATGACACCAACAAAAATTAATTGGCCTTTTTGGGACGACTTGATTTGTTTCAGTGGAGAATTTGCTTTTTCAGCTACAGGAAAACCCGGAAAAACCTGCAGCACCACATCATCTAAAGATCTTGATCTGCCAATGTCCCCTCTTTCATAGGATAAGAATAAGATATTGCCAAAATATTTAGTGTGGAATTAATAACTGAATATAATTTTTTCCTTGCACATTTAATGATTCCAAAATTAAGTGGGTTCAAATACTCTCATCTGAAGCAACTATTAGCTGAACTTCAGTTCAGTAAAATTAGTAATTTACATGTTTGGGCTTGAATGCCTTGTACCTATCCTCTTTAGTTTCCTTATTTTGACCTTTTCTATTGAAGTGCTAAAACTAAAGTACAAACTATGCTACCATATTCATACTTATGGACTGTGACCAATGAGTAACTAACGAATTAATGAATTATCTTTAAAATGAACAATTGGCTTCTTTTGAAAAAAAAAGGGAAACTTTCAAAGAAAGGAAGGAAGTAATCAATTTGCAAATAAGTAACTCTATATATCGATGTGTAGATCATGCAAAGAAGTTACTTCTTTGCATGATCTACACAATTCAGACACAAACTGAAACAACGTTCTCGTGAAACAGCTATTTTCATATAGACATTGAATTACACGAAAGAAAAAAATTCTTTCGAAACAAAAACTTCTATATGAACTCTGAATCATACAGAAGAGTTCTACTTTAAATGAATGCTTTTATTTTTCTTTTTGTTCACTTCATGAAATCAAAATTTCAACGAAAAATTCAGAGGAATCCAAAAAACCTTTATATTGGTGGAAGGAGAATGGAAAATATTTTTGAGTGAGCTGTAACACACCCCCTCTTTTTTTGAAAAATTTCAAAGGGGCATGCTGTCAGTGCAAGGATGTTTACGAAGGAGATATTTCTTCAGAATTAAAAATTAACGTGTTTCATGGTTTTAACGATCAATCGTGAGGTAGAGAAAGGAATTATCCGCACTGATTTATTTCATTTATAACTTCCAGCGAATACCTTGAACGAAGTATGATATGAAACAATTTGGGACTTCCTTACATTTTTTTGTATCATTCTATATAAGCTCAAAACCAAATTGGAAAAAAGTCATACATTCAAAATTATCTCAAATTTTTATTTTCCATAACCCAGTCCATGGACCCTAAGATATTCAAAATTAGCAGGGAAGAGTGAAATGATCGACAATGTATTCGTAAAATTCAGGCCATATGCTATTTCCTAAGACTTCTGAAGATAGACCAAAATACTTAAACAATTACGTTCATAATGAAATGATGTACTCATAGATAGCTCTAGATTCATTAATATTATTTCCGGAGTCCCTCAAGGCTCCCATTTGGGGCCTCTCCTCTTCAACATTTATATAAACGATATATCTAGTTGTTTCTTCTACTGCGATTTTTTAATAAATGTTGACTCTTTAGTCCTTAATCTTAAAAAATTTCACTCCATTCCATTCATAAGAAACAAATATATTTACTACCACCAATATCACATAAGGAATAAGGAGTATTATATGACTTCAAGCCATTGTTTGACTCACATATTGATTATATTGCAAAAAAGCCAACAAAGCTTTTTACTATAACTTTTTACTATAACTCTGTTCGTGCATGAGCCATGTAAACTATGTTCGTACACTTTACATGGATTATGTAAATATCCAGCTCAGTTCTGCTTTAGTTGTTTGGAACCACATGTATATCTCATATATTGAAAGACTTGAATCTATACAAAGCAAATTCGTCACCTATATCAGAAGAAAATTCTTTCATTATCTCAAAGATCCATTACAAATCAAAATACAACTCAATCTGATATCTTTGGCGGATAGATGCCAACTAGCTGATATTAAGTTCCTATATGAAATAATAAATAACTGTTTTGACAGCAGTTCTATATTGAACCAACTTTTGATTGATGTACCTCTGTTTAATACCAGATGATTATATTCATTCTAAATAAATTGAAGTAAAACTAATTACTATTTGAATTCTCTCCTAAATAGATGTTGTACTCAAAGTTCATAGAATCACCATTTTCATATCTAACTATTGTAATTTGCACTGCACTCAATTAATGACTGTTCAGAACACCATATTGCATATTATTTATAACAATCAAATCATTTATTGTTATTTTCACATCATCATCACCTCTTTTTGGGTTTATCCCGTTTCGTATTCCACTGAAAATAAATAAATAATATATCTCTTAGAATCTGTTTTCCGTTAACCAGCTATCGCCCCCCTACGAACTAAACTTGTGCTAGCTAAGGACTTACCAGGTCTCACCTTTTAACGAGTAATTCCTACATATGATCATCATCTTGATAAAAGTCTCAACATTATTATCTAATAGTACCAGAAAATGAACAAATATTCAAAGATGATAGTTATTAATAATTTGAAATTTTTCCATTTCATTTCAAGGTTCCTCATGAAAGCCTTATTCATCAAGTGTCTTTTCACTTTATGAAATTTCATCTCAATAATAAGAATAGTAATAAAAATTATAATTATTGAAATTGTATAAGTAGTTGAAGGTCAAAGTTATAAATGATTTTAAATAGCAAACACAAACATTTCATGTCACAAACATTTCGTTTTCCTTTGTGATGAAGGTCTGTGATCAGGGTCGTTTAGCGCTCGTGTCGTAATAGATGAGTAGCAGGTTTAAAGCACACAGAGTTTCTTTTTCATATAATAGCAAAGTTGTCTATAATATGAACATAGTAAAAGATGGCGAGGAAAGTGGCGATGTTATACATTTTCTATGATGTCAATTCGACGCTGTTCACTATACTCAAAATTTCCATCACATTTTTATTTTCTTTCTGAGACGTAAATATGATTCAGGTTATGTTATGTTTATACAACGTCGTGAATTGACCTATCGCTCCAAAAGAAACATATTATGGAAATGTCATTATGATTTTCAAAAAGAAAAATAGATAGAAAACACATAGAAAAAATGTTCATGCTCTCACACAAATAACAATTTTTTTCTGAAAATTAAGTGGCTTTCAAAATACGTTAGTCTGGACAGTTCTTCAAATCAATAACCAAACCGAAATAATCCAAATCTTGTAAACACAAGCCGAATAGAATCTCGAGTGTTGACAATTAGTAAAAAAACTCGACGTTGGATATTTTCCCATCGGTAAGGAGCGCACTCAGTATTCTTTATCCAACAGAGGCTCTGATTGGTGCAGTAAAAATAGTTGCTCCTAAAATGGAGGCTTGAAACGCGATCCAAGATCTAAAATAGTCGGTGCCCGGTCTGCTTAGCTGCTTTCTCACTGTCATTTGAAAAATGTTTTACGTGGGCAGGCAACTAGAATTTCTTCGCCTCGTCAGATTTTCAGATTTTTCAGAACTTACAATTGATACGAAATAACTTTCACAATAAGTCAGAAAAAAATGTTTTGCAACCCACATAGCTTCCTTTAGAACCACTAAAACTCTGTACTCTACAAATACTGGTTAAACTAATCGGAGGTAGAGGTATAATAAAGACCAACAGTTGTTGGTTGAAATCATTTATTACATTTATTATTCCCAATACTATTTATACTATTGCAATACTATTTCCTACTGAGGACTTGGTTTTCATTCCAATGTAAGCTGCAGTAATTTTTGAACTATGTGAAAAATGGAATTTTTGGAAAAAAAAATATAATTGTTTTCAGTCCTGATTTTGCTATTCACTACAAAAAAAATTAAGATCTAACTCATTTTCCCACCATAAAATAACAATAATAAAAAATAATAAAGAAAAGTACTCAGACCACAAATACATTGATTATGAAGATTCAATTTTGTTTTCACTCGATGGAATAATCAGAAAAAATTAAAGTCGGAGAGATCCCAAAAGTTCATTAAATTGCTGAAAGAAATTATGTGGCAATGAATAATGAATATTCATAAAGATCCAGAATGAAATTTCAAGCAACTAAAAATATAAAAAAATATGATACTACAAAACTTGAAATTGAGAAAATCATTGTCAGGAATTCATTTATAATTCTACTATGAAATGCCATGAGAGAAAAAAATGATATGATTTCATAGTTAGCTACTTCATAAATTTTGATTTAACTCAGCATTATACTTGAATCTTTCAAGAAAGTATTCATTTTAATGAATCCCATTCTCCCATCGACTGTGACAGCTTCTTGTCACGAAAATAAATGTAAAAAATTGTTATTAATCCAATCTGAAGATGACAAAAAGCCGATTCAAACGTATTCCGTTGTACACAATTTCATTTCAATTCAGAGCAAATTTTTCAAAAAACCAAACCCAAAAATAATTATTTTGTTTTAGATTTTTTCCAAGCAAATAAGAAGAAATTATAGAAGAATATAGAAAAATAATCTTTTTTCAGTTTTCAGTCAAAATTTTTTTTCATTTTCAATATTCCTACAGATTATTTCTCAAGAAAATCAAAAAAAAAATGTATTCAAGATTTTTTTGCAAAGAGAAGTTTTGACTTTTTACTTCTCCATCTTGATACAAAAAAATGTGGAAATCTTCCAAAGAAAGAAAAAAAGCAATCAATTTCAAAGTTGATGTGTAGATCATGCATGTTACTTTCAGTATTTTTGAAACAAATACTCCAATATGAACATTGATTTATACCAAAATCACTTTGTATTATTGAATTTGTACTCCATACATTTGTTATGGAATTGAACCAGATATCATCCACAGGATTCCTACACCATATAGTAAATGAAAGAGGTAAAGTTCCACTTACATGGGCCACTGTCATTCTCGCTGGTAGACATCCGACGTATTTGAATATTTCACAACATAAGGAAAGGAGAAATTGTGCTGAATTTGACAGACCATTCTTACAAACCACATAGAACTAAAATTTAGATCTGAACATTTCTTTAACGTAGCCTGATTAAAAAAATGCAGAGGAATAGGTTGGGCAAGACCAATGAAATTGAAGATCGACTCATTCAATTTCGGCAATCGAGAAATTTCTCGTCTGCTTGTTGCTAGGGCCATTTTCGTTCGTCTTGTTGAATTTATTATTTTTACCCTCAAATGGAATTTGTTCATTATCCACAGAAGCAACAAATCAATTATCAAAGAAAGTACTTCATTAGTCTGTGGTCTATTTCATCTTGAATTAACCCATAAATCCCATAAATAGCATACGTCTTAGAAGATTTTTGAGATTCATACGCACTGGATAAATATCAATAAATAATACAATTTAAAACAAATTATAGATTATATTGAACAATCAACGCTGATTAGGAACAACGCAAATATTTTTTTTCATTAAAATACCATATTCAAACAATTAATGGTTGCTGGCCTTGCTTAAATAACATACAATAATATTTAACCACAGTAAACTCGAAAGCGATCACTCACAAATTTCCTGTTTTCTTTCAGGTGGACAAATGACTCAACACCAAATCCAACAGATCCCGGGCTTCGGCCCCAACGCTCAGCCACCAGTCTTCGAGAAGGTGTTCAGCAACGCCAGATTTGCCCAAGGAGGTGTCGCAACCTTCGAAGGTCGAGTCACAGGCAAGCCTCAACCTACGGTAACCTGGACGAGAAATGGAGCACCGCTCCTGAACTCCCAGAAGCACCGACTCTCGTACAACGAATCAACCGGAGACATAACCTTTCAGATACACCAAATTGGGCCAGGTGATGAGGGCGAGTACGTTTGCAACGCCAAAAACCAGTACGGAGCAGCAATATGCTCGGTTTACATTTCACCAGAGGGAATGCAGATGCCTCAGAGGCAAGCGTTCTCGAATTTTGAACAAAGCACTACCTATTCTAACGGAACCACAGTCACCGAAGACTTCAAAATCGACACTTTCGAATACAGACTGCTGAGGGAAGTGTCCTTCAGGGAGTCGATCACAAGAAGAACGACCTACGAAAAAGACTCGCAGATATCGACAACGATAGAAAGATCCCTGGGGCCACCAGCTCCTCCTCAAATCTCGCAGAAACCTCGCAATTCCAAACTACTGGAAGGCTCCGATGCCGTGTTCACGGCTAAACTATCGGCCAACCCCAGGCCTAGATTGACCTGGTTCAAAAACGGCCAGAGAATAACGGAGTCGCAGAAATACGAGAGCACCTTCTCGAACAATCAAGCCTCCTTGAGGGTAAAACAGGCCCAGTCTGAGGATTCGGGACACTACACTTTGTTGGCGGAGAACCCTCAAGGCTGCATAGTGTCATCTGCTTACTTAGCCATAGAACCGGTAACCACCCAGGAAGGGTTGATCCACGAGTCCACCTTCAAGCAACAACAGACCGAAATGGAGCAAATCGACACCAGCAAGACTTTGGCGCCTAACTTCGTCAGGGTTTGCGGGGATAGAGACGTGACCGAGGGCAAGATGACCCGCTTCGACTGTCGCGTCACTGGTCGTCCTTATCCAGACGTTACGTGGTACATAAACGGTCGACAAGTCACCGACGACCACAACCACAAGATTTTGGTCAACGAATCCGGGAACCATGCCCTGATGATCACCACCGTGAGCAGGAACGACTCGGGAGTAGTGACCTGCGTCGCCAGGAACAAGACGGGAGAAACCTCCTTCCAGTGCAACCTTAACGTCATCGAAAAGGAACAGGTAGTCGCGCCCAAGTTTGTGGAGAGATTTACCACAGTCAATGTGGCCGAAGGAGAACCAGTGTCTCTGCACGCTAGAGCTGTTGGCACGCCGGTGCCGCGAATCACTTGGCAGAAGGACGGGGCTCCTCTGACCAGCGGGCCCGACGTTCGCATCGCGATTGACGGTGGAGCCTCTACTTTGGATATCCCGAGGGCCAAGGCCTCGGACGCAGCTTGGTACCAGTGCACCGCCCAGAATGTGGCCGGCTCCACCGCGACTCGCGCTAGATTATTCGTTCAAACACCACAAGGACCCACGCCCGAACCAAGACGCCTTTATCTTCCTAGGCCAACGAAAGTCATCGAACCTGAGTAAGTAGCCAATAATCAATACACATTGAAACTAGCATGAGAAAAATTATAGAATTTAATTAGGGCCAAAACATACACGATAGTTATTGGGTTGTTTTAAAAAATTTTGTTCGTTTTGATGTCATGTGTTTTTATACCTACATATCTCAATAACACAGACATGACACGATACCACGACACATTCGTGTCGTGGTATACACTGATCCTACTTTTCTCTGCGAATTCAAATTGAACCAAAGCGCTGCCAAAACAGCCCGCACTATGATTTGACAATCATAGTGCTAAACAACGCACTATTCGAAGTTGAAGAACAGCTCCAAAGATCAGGTGATCCAGGACTCTGGGAAAGACTGACTCATAAACAATCGGTACGTGGGATGGCGGCGAAAATACTGAGTGTCAGCTCCCATGTGGTTCTTGATGGTTTATAACGAATTAGAAAGGTCTAATAGCTCAAAAAGTGGGTGCACCACGAATTGAACGGTCGATAAAAATGGCTATAGTTCGAAGTCTGTTCTATTTTGTTTTTGCGCAAACAAAACTATCCTTTTCTGCATCGGATCGTCACGTATGACGAAAAGTGGGTCATCTACGACAACAGGAGCAGTTTAGGACAGTGGTTGGGCACCAATAAGCCACCCAGGCACTTCCCAAAGACGAAAACATAAAAAAAAGGTTACTGTATGGTGGTCAACGACTGGTGTGATCAACTATAACTTGCTGCAACCGGCCCAAACCATCACCAGAGAGTGAAGTAAGGAAATCGACGTCAGTAACAGCCAGCACTGGTCAACAGAAGAGGTCCAATCCTGCCCCTCGACAACGCCCGTCCACACGTTTCACAAATCAGCGTCCAAAAATTAAAGAAATTGAGCGTCGAAGTTCTGCCTCACCCACCAAACTTCCTAGACCTCTCGCCACCTTTTCAAGCACTTCGATCACTTTCTCATCGGTATAACCTTCGCCAATCAGGAACCGACAAAAACGGCCTTCGTCTATTTCATCGACTACCGAGCACTTGTGTTACGTTGACAAAAATGCATTGAGTTAAACTGATAAGAACGGACAAAACTTTTCAAACAACCTAATAGATATACAGACCTACAAATGTATAACGTTTGTATACTATTTGAATTGAGTCTAAAAAATTTGTTTGAAGGTGGTTAACACTGTTTCGTGGTGCATTTTATTAGTTCGAACTTTCATTGTCTAATATGATATAAATTGATTTGAAATCCGTTAATGAATCTGTGAAAAAAAATTAGAAAGATTAGCTGAACAAAATAACAATTTTATCAAGGAAAAAACTGATATTACAATGAAATGACATACAAGCAACCAAAAAAATAAAAAAAAAATTAAAATGAAAAAAAAAACAACTTTTAACACGAGCAAACAATTGAAAAATTATTAACAAGAAATGAAAATTAAAAATTAAAAGATTCCAAACCAGGTTACTTCGGGTTATCACCCGAAGACGATGGTGGATACTAACAATCGAAACGTACCTTGGTTCGGAATCTTTTAATTCTTCATTTTCATTTCTTGTTAATAATTTTTAAATTTTCAGCTCGTGTTAATTTTTTTTTTATTTTGTTGATTGTTGCTTGTATGTTATTTAATTTTTTTTCTTAATGAAATTGTTATTTTTTTCAGCTAACCTTTTTATTTATTTTTTTAAATTTTTTCACAGATTTCAAATCAATTTATATCATATTAGACAATGAAAGTCCAAACTAATGGAATTCTAAACAAGTGTTAACAAACAAAACTGAACTGATATTTGAGAAATAATAAATAAAAAACAAAGTTTGTTTGAACGTGGTTGACAATGTTTCGTGGTTTATTTCATCAGTTCGGACTTCTATTGTCTGATATAATATTAAATGATTTGAAATTCCTGAGAAATATCAAAAAGATTAATTGAAAATAACAATTTTATTTGAACAAAAAACTGAAATTACAAAGAAATAACCTGAAAACCAAACAACAACCAATGGAAGTCCGAACTGATGAAATAAAAAACAAAGTACTACATAAAATATTCAAAAAACTATCAAGGTACAAAGTTTCACAAAATTTCTGAAAGGTGAATCCAGAAGCAGAATAAAAAATGTTAATTATAATTTTGAAATGCCTATAGGATGAGTTCTTGACTGCGGTTGCAAAAAGTTGATTGACATCAAGATGATTTTTCAAAAGTTTCTGTATGAAGATTGAACCCTGCAGGTCTTCCGAAGGTGGAAATTGGTTGTAAGAGTATAATTAAAAATTGAAAGTCAATGAGGATTGTATTGCCTCGTTTTTTGTGTTACAAATATCTCTCTAACAGAAGTAGATCTTCTCCAAGGAAGTGTACCGTATTTCTAGAAGAATGGAAATATGCATTATAGGTTGCGAAAAGAATCACAAATGTTCTCAATTGCACCAAAAAAAAAACAGTTATGTCGATAGTATACCTAGTAGTTGAGCCATTCTTTATCCGGCCATCAAATTATTGGAAGAATGTAATAGCTTCTGGTTTTTTCCATATTACAAAGAGAGTGGCGTTAAACTATTTTTGAATTCAAGTTATTGAATTTAAGGTACATTTTTGCATTTTTTCTCCAAACATAAAACAGATGGATCATAAAAATAAAGGACACATTCATGGAACCAGAAGTTAAAATAATATGTCGTTAATGGAAATTATAAACAAAAAG
>WOGP01003994.1:0-14532 GCA_015342065.1 Leptinotarsa undecemlineata | reverse complement strand
AAAGATCGTGTGTTCAAATCCCATGGATCTAAAGTCTTCAAATGTTTTTCCATATCCTGTAAGGTCGCCAAATGTTATAAAAATTCGTAAAACAGCACCTACCCGGTGAAGAATACGTATCAAAAAGGATACAAATGGAAAAACTCTTTATAAAAAAATGGAAATGGAAATGCAGAAAATCTCAAAAAACTTTTAATCTGACAATTCTCATTAGAAAATCTGACAAATCATATTTCATTTATTTTTATAAATCAGAATACAGAACAGCCAATACTGATTGCTCCAAACTTCAGAAGTTCATGAAATCTCGACGATTTTCAATACGACAGATATTTATGCGAAATTTCTCAAAGAGGGTAGTCTCATAGATGTCTCTCATTCATTCAGCAGCCGCATCATGCTGAAATTATTCAAGTAGATCACCTGCAGACATCAGGTGTATTACCTCTCATTAGTACAAGAAAGATCCTACCCAAACAACATTGTGTCTGGGACTCGGCCCAGCTACATATATGAAACCTTCGTCTGAGAGCAAAATTGAGAACTAGTAACAACTCCATCTCGTGAACAAAGCCCCAGTGGGAAGAAATATTCCATATACCAAAACTCCAATCGAAAGTGAAAGATATCGAGGAGAGATACATATGTATAAGGAAATATATATGTCCAAATAATAATCTCTACGTACACAGTAGGATCTGGTGAACGTCTGTCGGAACTGTCGGAACAACTACTTTCTCGGCTGATACACTCTGGATATTAAATTATATCCAACAGACATTTATGGAAGATTACTCACGAAGGCTAGTCCCGCTCTCATTTATCCAGCAGGCTTCCTTCTGTATTTGGTGCAACTGGATGAATGGAGATGGAGACAAATTGAGTTTATTCACCTCCACAAAATAATTGCCAAAAGATTTATTTTTATAAGTCGTACCTATATTTCGTAATCGCAAGAGTTATGTTCTTATCATGAATATATAATATTCTGACAGCCAATCTTGTGAATTATAATAATTTGCCGCCCTCATATTACCTTCTTATTTTTCCGCAATCTGAACTCATATTTTACAATAAGTGATGATAATCAGAAATATTAGTGGAATCTCAATTTCAGTAAATATCGTTAATATGGTATTCAGGTTTGTTGTCAACAATAATAAACATTAAATGGTTCTTTGATGTACCGATGATTATAAAACAGTCAATACCAATCTCATTATTAATGAAACAAAGTAGACTAACTTTCTCATGAATATTTTCAAAAACATTTTCGTGAATCATTTATTTCCTTCAACTACAGAAAAATAATGGAGGTTGGAAGAAATTTATTTAACCTTGGAATGAATGAAAAAACAAAATACACGAAAAGTCATTAGGATCAATATTATTTTAATGATATTCACTTTTTGAAATTTATTATAGATGGCGATATTGACCCAATGTGGATAGAATCCTTGAATACACTTATGGATGATAACAAAGTTTTGACACTAGCTAGTAATGAAAGAATCGCTTTGACACGGTCAATGAGGCTTCTGTTTGAGATTGCGAACTTGAGAACAGCCACTCCTGCAACGGTATCTAGGGCCGGGATTTTGTATATCAATCCTGCAGATTTGGGCTGGAATCCTTTCATAGCATCCTGGATAGATACGAGAACAATACAAAGCGAGAAAGCTAATCTTATGATATTGTTTGATAAATATATTCCTCCGTGTTTGGATGCTGTACGGCACAAGTTCAAGAAGATCACACCCATTTCCGATATTGCACATTTACAGATGTTATGCTTACTTCTGGACTGCTTCTTGACTCCCCAAAATGTACCTCCAGATTGTCCCAAAGAGTGGTATGAAATATATTTCGTGTTTTCTGTGGTATGGGCATTTGGATCCTCTTTATTCCAAGATCAAATAATAGATTGGAGAAACGAATTTAGCAAGTGGTTCGTTAACGAATTCAAAACTGTGAAATTTCCTTTCGGTGGCAACGTTTTCAGCTACTATATTGAAGAAGAGACCAAGAGATTTCTTCCATGGACTGACTTGGTTCCTGAATTTGAGTTGGATAGCGACATTCCGTTACAAGCAACTTTGGTCAGTACCGCTGAAACTACAAGAATTCGATTCTTTATTGATCACTTAATGTCGAAAAAATCCCCAGTTATGTTAGTTGGGCCCGCGGGCAGTGGAAAAACTGTGATAGTAGCTGAAAAACTGCATTCTTTGTCTGAAAACTTCGCAGTTACTAATGTACCATTCAATTTTTATACAACTTCTGAGATGTTACAACAGATATTGGAAAAGCCTCTGGAAAAAAAGGCTGGTAGGGTATATGGTCCACCAGGTAACAAAACCATGATATACTTTATCGATGATATGAATATGCCAGAGGTAGACAAATATTTTACTGTCCAGCCCCATACCCTCATCAGACAATTCATGGATTATCAGCACTGGTATGATAGGCAAAAACTTACTCTGAAAGACATCCACAATGTTCAGTTCATATCTTCCATGAATCCCACAGCGGGTTCCTTCACTATAAATCCAAGACTTCAGCGACATTTCTGCGTATTTGCTGTCAGTTTTCCATCGCAAGATGCCTCCTATCATATTTACAATTCCATCTATCTGCAACATATGCAAGACCACACGAAAAAATTCAATATTGCCTTAACAAAATTATGTCCGATAGTTGTTCAAGCAGCACTCACACTACATCAGAAAGTAGGAACCACGTTTTTGCCGACAGCTGTCAAATTTCACTATACATTTACTTTGAGAGATATGTCAAATATATTTCAAGGCATGCTTTTTGCAACTGGAAATGCCATTCACACTCAGACTGATTTTATCAGGTTATGGATGCACGAAGCTAGTAGAGTTTACAAAGACAAACTTGTGGAACGTAGAGATATAGACACGTATAACAAGTTGGTTATCGATGTCGTGAAGAAAAGTTTTGAGGAGTTGGACGAGAATGCAGTTTTTGAAAAACCGTTAATATATTGTCATTTTGCTGAAGGAATAGGAGACCCAAAATATTTTCCAATACTAGATTTTTCTCACTTGAGTAAACTACTGAATGAGGCATTGAGTGGTTACAACGACTTGATAGCCGCTATGAATTTAGTACTATTTGAAGATGCAATGTACCACATATGTCGCATTAATCGGATAATGGAAGCTCCTAGAGGCAATGCTCTACTTGTAGGTGTGGGAGGATCTGGAAAACAATCACTAACCAGATTGGCTGCATTCATCTCTTCATTCGAAGTTTTTCAGATACAGCTAAAAAAGGGATATTCTATGAATGACATGAAAACGGATATAGCCGCCCTATATCTTAAAGCTGGACTCAAAAGCGTTGGTATAGTATTTCTGATGACCGATGCTCAAGTACCAGAGGAAAAGTTTCTTGTTCTCATCAATGACATGCTTGCTTCTGGGGAAATAAGTGATCTTTTGCCAGACGAAGATGTAGAAAACGTGATAAGTGCAATGCGAGGTGAAGTAAAGGGTGTAGGATTACAAGATACCAGAGAAAACTGTTGGCATTTCTTCATTGATCGGGTAAGAAGGTTACTGAAAATCGTTCTTTGTTTTTCCCCTGTTGGATCGACATTGAGAGTTCGTGCAAGAAAGTTCCCAGCTTTGGTAAATTGTACCTCCATAGATTGGTTCCACGAATGGCCGAAAGAGGCGTTAGAATCCGTGTCTAAAAGATTCCTAGCTGAAATAGACGTGCTTCCTCAGGAACTCATGCAGCCGGTATCTTTGTTCATGTCATATGTTCACACTGTAGTGAATGATATGTCTCAAGTTTACTTAACGAATGAAAAACGATACAACTACACGACTCCCAAGTCCTTTTTGGAACAAATTGACCTGTATTCAAAGTTGCTAGGGGAAAAAACTGCCCATATCAAGGACAATATCGAACGACTTGCAAATGGAATAACCAAGCTTGCATCTACTTCTGAAGATGTCGACGGACTGAAGGAGGTTTTAGCTGAACAGGAGATAGTCTTAGGAGAAAAAAATAAAGCTGCAAGTGAACTTATTGCAGTTTTGTCAGCAGAAAATGAGAAAGTTGGCAAAGAACAAGAAATAGCTAGCGAGGAGGAGGCGAAAGTGAAAGTTATTGAAGAAGATGTAACTTTGAAAGCAAAGGTCTGCCAGGAAGATTTATTGAAAGCAGAACCTGCATTAATAGCAGCACAGGCTGCCTTGAATACTTTGAACAAAAATAATTTAACAGAGTTGAAATCTTTCGCCACACCTCCAGATGCAGTAGTATCAGTTTGTGCTGCAGTGCTAGTTCTGTTTTCCAAAAAGGGAAAAATACCTAAAGATAGGGGTTGGAAGGAGTCTAAACAAATGATGTCAAGGGTTGATCAGTTTCTTAGTGACCTTATCAACTATGACAAAGATAATATTTTACCTGAAGTAGTGAAGGCAACTCAAGAATATACAAAATTACCAGATTTCACTCCAGAAAAAGTGATCAGCAAATCATTCGCAGCTGCTGGACTATGCGCTTGGGTGATAAATATTTTGAAATATAACGAAGTTTTTGTTGTAGTAGAGCCCAAAAGAAAAGCCTTAGCAGCAGCTAACAAAGACTTAGCAGAAGCACGCGGTAGACTTGCAGAGCTGAATGAAAAGTTGAAAGCACTAGAGAAGCAATTATCTATTTTAAAGAGCGAATATGATGACGCTATTAATGAAAAACTGAGGTGCCAAGCACAAGCAGATGAAACTGCTCAAAAAATAGATATAGCGAATCGACTGGTTAACGGTTTGGCTTCAGAAAACGTGAGATGGAGAGAGTTAGTGAAAGAATATAAAGCGTCAATTATTACTTTACCTGGTGATATATTGTTAGTGACAGCCTTTATTTCTTATGTAGGGTGCTTCACGAGAAGGTATCGTATAGATTTGTTACATAAATATTGGAAACCATTTCTCACCACATTGGCAGTACCCATTCCTATGACGGAAGGCTTGGATCCCCTATCTTTACTCACTGATGATGCAAAAATTGCTGAATGGAATAATGAAGGACTGCCCAATGATCGCATGTCTACAGAAAATGCTTGCATTTTGAGTAATTCTTCTCGATGGCCTCTAATGATTGATCCGCAACTTCAGGGAATCAAATGGATCAAAACTCGTTATGGTGATTCCTTGAACGTTGTACGATTAACGCAGCGAACCTATCTGGATACTATTGAAAGGTGTATTTCAGAAGGGCTGGTGGTATTACTGGAAAATATTGGTGAAGTTCTGGATGCAGTTCTAGATCCAGTACTGGGAAGGGTACTCATAAAGAAGGGAAGAGCTATTAAAATAGGGGATAAAGATGTTGATTATAATCCTGCATTCAGATTAATTCTTCACACGAAATTGGCAAATCCTCACTACAAACCAGAGATACAGGCACAAACTACTTTGATAAACTTCACTGTTACACGTGACGGTTTGGAAGAACAACTTCTGGCAGATGTCGTCAAAGCTGAAAGACCTGATTTGGAAACTCTGAAATCTTCTTTGACGAAACAACAGAACGATTTCAAAATCACTCTTAAAACATGTGAGGCTAACCTGCTGTATAAATTATCGTCAGCAACAGGAAACATACTGGAAGATGTTGATTTGGTATTGAATTTGGAAACAACTAAGAAGACTGCAAATGAAATAGCTGTCAAAGTAGAGGAAGCCAAAGTTACTTCGGTGAAAATCGATGAGGCAAGGGAACAATACCGTCCATGCGCCGCAAGAGCATCTCTTTTATATTTCATTTTGAATGATTTGAATAGAATAAATGCCATATATCAATTCTCTCTGAAGGCTTTCAGTGTAGTATTCAAAGATGCTTTATCAAAAGCATTGCCAGCAGAGAAACTCAAAGAACGAGTGATGAACTTATTGGATAGCATATCTTTTTCTGTTTTTATGTATACTTCTCGAGGTCTGTTCGAGAGAGACAAATTGATATTTACGGCCCAGATGACTTTCCAAGTTCTTAGCCAACTGAATGAAATCAACCCAGAGGAACTGGATTTCCTCTTGAGATTTCCTTCTATTGCTAATTTAACGTCTCCAGTTGATTTTTTGAACAACGTGTGTTGGGGTGGCATTAAAGCTTTGTCACAAATGGACGATTTCAAGAGCTTGGACAAAGATTTGGAGGGGTCTGCTAAGAGATGGAGAAAATTTGTGGACAGTGAGTGTCCAGAGAAAGAAAAATTTCCTGGAGAGTGGAAAAACAAAACAACTCTACAAAGACTCTGTATCATGCGTTGTTTACGGCCAGATAGAATGACGTATGCAGTTAGCGGTTTCATTGACGAGAAGCTTGGTAATAAATACATAACTGCAAGGAGTGTGGAATTTGAAAAATCCTATGAAGAGTCGAGTTCTACCACACCAACATTTTTCATATTATCTCCTGGAGTAAATCCTCTGAAAGACGTAGAAAAATTAGGAAGGAAGTTGGGATTTATGTTCGATAAAGGTAATTTCCACAGTATATCTCTTGGACAGGGCCAAGAAATTGTAGCGGAAAATGCAATGGATCAAGCTGCCGCTGAAGGCCAGTGGGTGATCTTGCAAAATATCCATTTGGTGCAAAAATGGTTGGCAACTTTAGAAAAGAAGATGGAGCAGTGCGCTGATACTGGCAATGCCAATTACAGGTGAATCACCTCATATATAATAACCTAAAATATTGTTAATTATATATTGTACTACTTTCCGTAGGTTATATTTGAGTGCGGAACCATCTGCAGATCCACAAGAATGTGTGATACCGCAGGGAATTTTGGAATCATCTATTAAAATCACAAATGAACCTCCTACTGGCATGTTTGCCAACTTGCACAAAGCTCTAGATAATTTCAATCAAGAAACCCTAGAGATGAGCGGCAAAGAAGCGGAGTTCAAGGCTATTCTTTTTGCGTTGTGCTATTTTCATGCAGTTGTAGCTGAAAGAAGAAAATTTGGACCGCAGGGGTGGAACAGAAACTACCCTTTCAATGTTGGAGACTTGACAATCAGTGTTAGTGTACTCTACAACTACTTGGAAAATAATCAGAAGGTAAAGTAATAGTAACAAACATCAAATGAATGATAAAAAATGAGAATTGAAACTTTCTTATGTTTTTACCACTTTTATTCGTAACTATCGTTACTGCAGTTTTGTTTTATAAAGACATTTTTGAACTTATACACTAAACTCAAAATGATTAATTACATTAGCATCTATATAACACTCACTCACTTAATTGAGTACCTTAATTTGGTTTACCTGTGATAATGTGGATACGCTAATTTGAAAACCGGTTGCACTCGCAATGTGTATGCTTATGAATTTCCAAGGATTTCAATTAATTGAGTTTGCAACCCTTTCTTGCATACTGCGAAATTTCCGTATTGTTCAAATTCGGGAATTGTTTGGAAACATACAATAATTTTCACCTATACCGAAGGACCTTTCATGTTCAGCATACCGTGTCAAGAAATTTCGACGACATTGAGCTTTCAAACTTCAGATTCATTAAACTTTTCCACTTTATCTTTGGTATTTGAAAGGAAATCAGATAACCTGGCATGTGGTTGAATGCCATTTTCATATATGTCTGCTAAAAGTGTAGTAAAGGGTGAGTCCATTGGTAAACCTGAATCCTGTTTAATAAAAAACTAGGTAACTCTAATTTAGGCACACATCAAAAGCTGTTGAAATTTCATGAGAAGTGATATAGTCTACTTTCTGAAATTTCAACAGCAGACACAGACACAACACAGACACAATCTAGAAGTTAGTCAGAAAACAAAGCCGTAAATTTACTCACAGAATAGTATACCCCCAGATCAAATAATTAGAAATCAAGAAATGGGTGATGAAAGAACAGATATATTTGCGGGTTTCTTCATGAAAAACGATGTGGAAATGACATTCATACCACATGCCAGGTTATCTGATTTCCTTTTCAATGCCAAAGACAAAGTGGACAAGTTGTGAAAATTATAGTACGTTTTCAAACCATTCCTTGGGATGCAAACACAAGTTCCCGAATGTTAACAATACGAAAATTTCGCACTATGCAAGGAAGAATTGCCAACTCACTTATTCGGAATCCTTGGAAATTCATAAGCATAAACATTGCGTTTGTTTGAAGGTGGTTGACAATGTTATCACCCGAAGACGATTATGGATACTAACAATCGAAACGTCGTGACGTAACTTGGTTTGGAATCTTTTGATTTTTATTTTAAATTTTATGTTAGTAATAGTTTTTAATTTTTTAATTTTAAGCTTGTATTGATATTTCAATATTTTTTTGGTTGTTGCATGTTTAATAAAAATGTTTTTGATTTTCTTACAGATTCTTTCAGGAATTTCGAATCAATGTATGTTATATTAGATAAAGGAAGTCGGAACTGATGAAATATAAATATTGCAAGTGCAACCGGTTTTCAAATTAGCATATCCACTATGTCACAGGTAAACAAAATTTAGGTACTCAATTAAGTACCTCTGTTATTACCTACAATGATGTCATATAAGGGATAATGTAGTCAATCATTTATATTTCAATTTAAAAGTTTGAAAGTGTCTTTATAAGACGAAACTGAGTAACGTTTGTTACAAATGAAAGTGATAAACATAAAAAGTTTCAAATCTAATTTTTCATGATTTCCTACCACGTGGTGCAATATCCATCAATTTATCAAATTAATTATTTATTTCCACTTCTTCATAATTGAATTTTGAATATAATTATGTGATTACTTTTTTCTGAACGATATAGAGATAATGAAGTTTTGGGTTTGAAATGTTTCCATCAAAGATATGGTATGTAAAATTAACAGAAAGTTGAATTTTCTCCTTTACTTGGACCATGAACATGAAACAGTATAGTTTCTGACACTGAATCAGTTCGAATACGATATGATCAATGGAGTCCTTACTTAAATAATAGGTACTTTTCCGAATGTGAAAACTCAAAAAGCAACACGGCAGAAATTTTCGTTGTACAGCTAAGTAGCAGAAGGCTATTCAGAGCACATAATATTCAGATCGCATACCCTCCTATGTGATTTATACATGGAATGATGATGAACATATAAAAGTGGAGGTGAATATCGCCCCTTATATAGGATGCCGCTGAATATGGGATCGACAAAAGACTCAACCCTTGAATATGAAAGTTGAACGAAGCTTCCCAAGGTGGACAGTTGCAAAGCTGAATCGTTGACATTGTTTACCTACAGAGATTCTGCAAGGCAAGTTGATGTAATCATGATCTAACTCCAGAAAAGTATGATACGACCCACCAACCTCTCATTTGTGGTACTAAGCACCAACTGTCTAAGAAGGATAAGCGTATATAATAACTTACTGGATTTAACATATAGAGTGGAATAATGACAAAAAAACAAGACTGATTTTTCATAGTTTTGCATTTAGAAAATAATTGCTCAGATCAGTCAATTCCAGTTTGAACGAAAATATTTCTTAACCATAGTCGTTGTCATTTTTATTCCCTAGTTAGGAGGCAAATTCAATCTTGAACTACTTAATAACATCAGGGGTCAAGTGAAACCTCTTTTGAAGGTCATCATTTTCCTTTTCAATGCTAACTGTTTTTCAATTTCTTATAGTAGATATCGACTAAAAATAGTATGAGCTATGATGAAATAAACAACGATTAAGAAAAGTGGAAATCTGAAAGTATTTATTAATTTCACAGTTGGGAAATATTGAAACGAACACAAGTACAATTCACTTGTATGTGTAACATATAGAGTATAGAAATTCAAGAGGCCTGTCGAAATCTGAAATAACAGGTCCGACTCTGGAGTTCAAAACAAACATGTAAAGGGTCTTTCATATGAACAGATAACGCTGCCAGCTCTAAATCCACATCAAAAAATGACTTTTTTGGAATGCATTAGATGCTCTTCGATCTCATATGGATCGGTATCTATCCAAATCTGACAATTTTGTTCGTTCACGGACGCATTCATTCAGTAATGAGCCCTATTGTTGAAGATGATTTTTTGATGAAAATTACAGTCAGTTGCTAACTGCTCTTGAGCTCATTAGGCGAACATACGTCATTGTTCATAGTAATGTACCTTCAGTTCCTAGGTCAGTTGAATTTTGTACGGGTACAAGCCCATACGGGTGTTGGTTGATCGTTTACTGAAGAAGTGGACTCAAATTCATCCACCACATTGCGAATAGTCCTCTTGGTAAGACGGTTATGGCGACCTTAAAATGGGCGAAGCGCGGTTACGTTACCCGATGAGGATACCCATTTCGATAAAGAAATATTTGCACATGTTGTTGAATGCTCTATATCAATTCATGGTGATTTGATAAATCAGAATAAATCAACGACAATTTATTTGACAGATGTAGCTTCAACAAGATACATGTTATGGATTATGAAGTTTGGAAGTCCCTGTTGGCAGGCCCTATATTTTTGTTTAATTTTTACAATGTTTCTCAGTTGCTCCATAGTGACATTTTGATTGTGGATACCAACAATAAGTACCATAAAGTAAATTGATATTAGATCGATCTACAGATTGAAGCAATGAAACTGCAGGCTTCTAACGCTCAATACAATTTTGCTGTTTTATTCATTACATCAAGGATTGAATTAAAATATTGAATTATGACGTTTCATATGACAAAGTGAATCATTGAGTGAGAACAATATTAGATTTAATAAAAAAAATCATTTCATTGGTCCATTAATTAAAATGTCGAAAAAAACATTTGGCATTATATTTTTTTCCAAAATATTTCTTTTCAAAAAAAATAATAACACTGAAGGTTAGGGTACAGAGTATGGTGGAAGTGACATACATTTGACACTCTGGCGACATTTTGCCACCAGAGATATATCACAGAAATTGAGAATCATGTATTTAGCAAATATGTGATACTGTCTAACAAGTGTCGAACGTTAGGCATTCGTTTATCAGACCTGACAAATTTTTGGATGTTTGAGTGTTTTTCAATTTTGTCCCCGGACTAGAGCTGCCGATTCACCAATGGAATCAGCAAGTATTTGAATGTGAAGCATTCTTGATAAATGGCACTTATTTGTCACGTTTTGTCATCATTTCGGAATGCAATATATGTCACTTTTGCCATACCGTGTGATTCATCAAATGTAATTCATACACACCTGTGTTGTAAAGATGTATAAGAATAATCTTGCGTTTATTCAGATAGTGAATCTTTGATCATGAAAGTGATACTTCTGAAAAACTTTCTGAACATCTCTCCCATTTAATATAGGCTCAATATGAATACCTATAAGGAAAAAATATGACTTCATTCAATGTCGACTGGAGAACCCTAGAAAGTCTTGTCATTGCGCAATAGAGGTTGAAACTAGTATTCAAGAGGACTGCGGAAAAAAAATCATCTAAATTTTATAATTCGCACGTTAACCTCAACATCAATTATTGACATAAAAAAACTATATTGATAGCGTTTCAGATATCAGTTGTGATACTCGTTTACATATAGTTTTCCAGTGAGTATTTCAATTCACAATTTTACTTGTAATACATTCATATATTAGTAAATATCTCAGTTTTTTCCTTGTGTTCTATTAGTTTTGAAATATCACTTAGTCTTACTCGTGCAATTGTCCCTTTGAATGCTGATACGTGAAAGGGTCAATTCTTCTTCAACCTTATTGTTTTCGCTCTCCTAATAGAGAACAAGACTTCATAGTATTTGTCATTTGTTTGAGAAACATTTTTGGTTTTTTCCTAATCCTGGCAAGTGCAATACTCTGGAGTTCGCTAACTTGGAGGTCACTCAGAGACAAGGTGAAGTCGTTAAATTCTTTTTTAGCGACAGTTTAACAACGCTTTTTTCGCGAGGTTCTTTCGACTCATTTCGGGTCTGGCCTCGTTGAAACGTCGTTTTATCTCATTTTCATTTTCTCCTACTAGGAAAAACCGAAATCTGTTCCTAATTTTCCTGGACTGTGAGTGGGTGGCCTCTCTTTTATATGCTCACTCAGAAAATGGGAAAGTGAAGGAGAATACATGAGTGCTCTGAAATTTATGTTAGAAAAGGCATATGAAATTGCAAAATTCGTTCAAAGTCGAATCTTCAAAATAGCCGCGTGGATCAATGAAGGTCGTTCAAGGTCAAATCCAAAAACACTATCTCAACGTCATCTTGCTTGCATCGTGTGATTATCAAACTCAAAAAGTTACCTAGGTTACGCTGGATCGTGTAGGTTCAAAACTGGCTCGAATTCATTCGAAGTCGAAATCACCGTGTCGAAAATAGGGTGAGTGAATGATGGTTATTCAAGGTTTAACCTATAACACCACCTCAAAGTCACCTTGCCTACTTCATGTGACGTAGAGGTCATTTCAAGGTCTGAAGTGGAGGGGAAAGGTTCTGAAATCGGCTTGAACCAACTACTCCTGAAGTAGATTGCTCATTATTCGGCCATATGCACTACGTTTGTACGGAAAATTTTAAATCCAAGCCTTATCGAGTTAGAAAAGTATATTATTTGCGTTTGACAGATTTCAATAGGAGAAAAGTTTTTTTAGATGGATCGTTACAAAATTGCGCCAAAATAATGAAATTTGCAATGGTTAGTAAAGTAATTTCATTGTAGATGGAGTGCGAAGTTCTATACCGTGCTTCAAACCTCAAAGAATCCCTTTCAAATTCTTTTTAGTGTTTTTCGGCATCCAACGGGCAAAATCCTGTACATTTTTTATTTCTTTTGTAGGAACGATCCCTAGTAGTCAAAGCGTTGTTGATATTTTATTTCATATTAAATGTTAAATATCTTGGCGAAACAATTCTATTCATCACACCTGTCCATGACGTATGTTCATGCGCTGGAATTGGTATTATTCTTTTTCGAAATGATAATTCTACAGATTCCATTTTGCTACGTTACTACGTTCGAGAAATTCCCGCCTGGAACATTTTTTCATAGAATTAGATCTTTGAGGATTGATTTTAAGGATCTTCACTTTTTGAAAATAGTGCATATTTTTGCTTGCTTATATTTGATGTTGAATTGGCCTTTCACTCTCTGGGGATGATATTAAAACTTGGTGTTACGTAAGTAACACCAAGTTTACTCTTATAGGACCGGTTGTCGTTTCATAATTTGTTAATCACGATACTGTAGGTTGAAAATTTACTGGAAGAATTGACGACATTGCCCAAAAGATTCTGAAATAATTTTTCGATATGGATTTTTAGAAAACCCTTCCAAAACTTGAAGGTAGATTTCATTATGATTTTTCCTTTTGTATATATCATCATAAATGTATACTTGTTTGACTTTCCCGAGCTTGTGGTGAATTCATATGTTTTCTTCATGTGGAAATAATCACAAGGCTTATATATTTTTCATGAATCGGAAACGATTTATTTCAATTATTCCTAATTATTGAAGTGATTTCTTTGATATTTCAATTAATATTTATGTTAGGATTTCTTAAGCTGAAAGGACGTCGCTATTATTTTTGGTATCAGAGAAAATTATTTTCTACGGAGATGTGAATTTTGTTTTTCAGGAGTGCTAGCTACGAAAACGATTTGTAAAAATTATTTTCACAGTTTCTGCAGTCGTCTCAATGTTTTTTCAAATTGATTTTTGTTCCATTCGTTATTAGCATATATTTTGTCCTGATCTTTCGATCGAAATCACAAGTGAAATATATGTTATGTTTTTTTTCAATTTCCAAATTCTCTTTATATTCACCGTTCAGAATAATATTTGGCTGTTAATTGAATAGTTTATTTTCTTAAGATGGAACCTTCTTCGAGGGGATTTATCATGAAATCTAGGAAACGAAATTTAACAATATTGGCGACAATTGTTATTTACTTCCCTCAATTTTTAACCTCATCCGGTAATCTGAGATGTGTTGTTCTTCAAGCAAATATAATTCCGTTTTTGTTTTTATGGAGTTTAGTCAGTTGAAAATACTTATATGATAGTCCAATAACTTTATACATCACGGCATGCGTCAAATCAGGTAGTTTGGATTTTTGCAGATTTATTTATGATGTTAATCTCGAGCGAAAAAATTGCCAAAGAATCGAGTTTTATAAAATTTTGGCGATTAAAATCTTAAAGAACTGAATTTTGAAAAAACTTGCTTTTTTTAACTATTTAAACTAGCCCAAATTTGCTACAATATGATAATAGAACTATCTCTGTAGACCCAATAGTTTCCGAAATTAGGCCTTTCAAAGTTTATAATTTTTTTCGAACTTTAAATTTTTTTGCAATTCTGTCTTTCTGAATAATTTAATTTTGAGAATTCGAAGCTTTTTATGATGGAATGTTAAAAAAGGAAGATGAGAAGTGTGAAAGATGATGTTTGAGGGTGAAGAATGAACTAGGAAGACATTGAAATAAACAACTCAAAGAGGAAGCTACGAATAATGAAGTAAAAAGATGAATACAACAAAAGTTCATGTGTAGGAAATCACAAGGAG
>WOGP01003993.1:0-14534 GCA_015342065.1 Leptinotarsa undecemlineata | reverse complement strand
GTATCAAGATGGAGTAGTAGAAAGCCAAAAACTTTCTTTCCCAAAAATTAATCACTCCTAAAAAATATAACCCCTTCAATACATTGTAATGATAGTTTTGAATCAATTTTGGTGATTTTCTCATAACTTTATGCAGGGCGTTTTTCAACAACGTAATATCATTTTTCTGAAACATTGTGTGCGGTTGCAGAACAAATACTTAAATATATGTACACCCTATAGATAAAATGTCATACATTCATATGATTTTTTTTTTTGGAAAATATCCAGAAATAATGTATTTGAATTTAAGGATGCTATTAAAGAACACCCTACATATCTCTGATGTAGCATAAACATTCATTTGCTTGAAGGTGATTGACGTTGTTTCATGGTGAATTTCACTAGTTCGCACTTCCATTATCTAATATATAAAATGATTTGAAATCGCTGAGACACCTTAATGAGAAGAATTTAAAATTAATAGTTTAAAATAAAAATTATATTAAGCAAAAAACCTGAAATGAAATAACAGTAAAATACAATGCAAGTAAAAAAATAGAACAAAAATTAAATAAAAATAAAGAAATGAAAAAATGAAAATAAAGTACACGGTGAAGGGATTCCAAGCCACGTTAGTTCACGACGTTTCGCTTGTTGGTATCTACAATCGTGTGAGTCGGTGAGTCATCACCCGAAGACGATTGTAGATACCAACAATCGAAACGTCGTGAACTAACGTGGCTTTGTATTTTATTTTCTTTTTTCATTTTTTCATTTCTTAATTTTTATTTAATTTTTGTTCAATTGTTCTATTTTTTTACTTGTATTGTATTTCACTGTTATTTCATTTTAGGTTTTTTGCTTAATATAATTTTTATTTTCGACTATTAATTTTTAATTCTTCTCTTTTAGGTGTGTCAGGGATTTCAAATCATTTTATATATCAGACAATGGAAGTCCGAACTAGTGAAATTCATAAACATTCATCTAATACACTTCACCCACACAATACACAGTAACGGTATTTCCGCAAAATAATAATTATAGCTACCACCCCTTTTTGTACTGTTAACCAGCATCTCTGACTAAGAGTTGATGATCTTGAAGTTGATTATTAGACAAAATATGGTTTATTATATGCAACAATATGATAATTTAGCTAGTTTATAAGTGAGTAACTTCATTCATGAAATCAAATAGTGAATACCAAAAAAAAAGGCGAGTGTGCTTTAGACCACACTACCCCTGCTAATATTTGTGGCAACGTATGATAGTTTTCACCTAATTCTTCAGAGCCTACTCGACCGTAAATATGTGACTCATCTCTCTCATTCTCTCTCTCTCTCTCTCCCTATCTCTCTCTCTCTCTCTCTCTCTCTCTCCCTCTCTCTCTCTCTCTCTCTCCCTCTCTCTCTCTCTCTCTCTCTCTCTCTCTCCCTCTCTCTCTCTCTCTCTCTCTCTCTCTCTCTCTCTCTCTCTCTCTTGTAATATACGCAAAGTAACTCTTTTTTTTTTCTATTTATACTAACTTATACCTTCCTCTCAACTTCCGTTCGCCTCCTCCGATCACACTTTTCATAACGCTCGCGTCACGCATTCACCAGCTTACTCCCCAAGTCAAGCGCGCGTGAAGTTTTACTTCAATAATCAGTGTGAAGTAGTGAGTCCTGAAAGTTTTTGACTTTTTGACTTGAATTTCAACCAATCCTGAAGAAAAATGTTAAAGTTCCTTCCACAAATCATCAAAATAGTAATGAACGTGTACCAAAAATTCCACCTTTTCATATGTCGAAAACAACAACCGAGTGAGTGATTTCAAGAAAGAAAAGGAACAACTGACAAACATTGTTGGTAAAATATAGGTAAAACTAATTTACCTGAAGCATCTTTTTTTATCTATTAGTATGCAATATTGAAACGTGTAAAATGATCATATGCAATAAGCTGGAATTTTACACACAAAAAACTATGCGCACCATATCTTGAGAGAAGAGTAGAAAAAGCTGTTATCTGGAGCTTTCTAATCTTCGACAATAAAAAGTATTCTTACGAAAAAACATGGTGTTTCCGGATATGAGATGAACCGTGATGGTTCTTCGGGGTCACATCAGTATTCCAGTGATACCATTATTGAAGGAAAAACACCTCTGTACTGATTCCATCCATAACAATACCAATAACAATAGAAAATAGTCCTCTCTACGCCCACACTACATGCACCCTCAAACACCTGAAAAATAAGCTGGACGAGGTTAATATTTTCATAAATCCTCCATGATAAACAGAACACAATTGACGTAATGTGTTTTTCAGAAACTGAGATGAGTGGAGAATCAACAGGTTTTACACCGAGTTTTGTAGTAATTTTGTTGGTGTAAATCTCAATCCGAAGAAAAATTGAAGTTGCCAATTCTTTTTCAGTCAAAAAAATATTGAATTCGCAGTACCTATCTCAGAGTTGTGAAATAAAAGTAATTGTTGTTTGCATATATAGGAGTTGATAACCTTCTTCTAGATCAATCACTGAAAAAATGCGGTGAAATTATATAATTTTGCCAAACAGCATCAAGAAACACTAAAATTTGGATTCACGTTCTACTCATCTTCTATTTCTACCTGGGGGTGGATGTCATACCTTCTTGAAGGGTGAAAAATGTTTAATTGAAAATACATCCGGAAATGAATAGTTTAAAGTAATGATGAAAACTTTTGATAAATGAAGTTTTTTTCTGAAAATCAATACACCTTGAGGAATACTGTCAATTTTTTAACTGGTAAAACCGTTTTCAAACGATTCTTCGCGAATTAGTAAATACCCCAAAAACGAAGTAATATCTTGTAGGAGGTTGGTTCTTATTCAACGAAATATAAAATCAAACGTTTCCACCATAAAGTACCAAAAATCTTTTTGAGAAAAACCCTTTTTTGAAGAGATTGGAAAAACCGCCATTTTTATTTTTCCATAAAAGCGAGACAAACATAACTTGGGATCTATATTTTCCAAGACGAAAAATCTTAAAATCTTCCCCCAATTATCACCTGGCTTGAAAATAATCGTCACCAGTGTACAATTCACACTACAGGGTGTTCAAAATTTGAGGGTGACTAATGGGATCTCGGAAACTGTAAGAGATACAAGTTCAGTTGCGTAATTTGGTACCCTTCATAATGATGTTTTGAAAACTGAAAAATTCTGAATATTTCTGGAGATATCTGTAAAAAAACGAAAATGCTCGATTTCGTTTTTATTTTTTCTAAAGTTATTTTAAACGATATTAAAAAACAAAAAACACTTTCTAATAGCGATTTTTTTTCTACAACATGTTGAAAACGAATTCAGTGATATCACAACTCATTATTTGAAATGAAAGGCGACTATAGACCAAAATAATAATTGGTAATTAAACCGTTATTTCTTACTGAAACTTTCATTTCAACACCCAAAAGAGCGTGTATTTTGAGATTTCCAGTTGTTTTATTATATACGAACAAAAACTACGTTGAATCAATAGACATTTCGTTGTAATAAATATTTACTGAAAAAACAATGAGTAAACTAAAACTAAGTAAGTTATCGAAAGGAAAATGGGAACTCTAAAAATCAATCAGAAACTTGTCATAAAAAAATATCGTAAAATATTACGCTTTTTATAATTTGAAAACGGCATTTTTTATAGAATTTAGAAATGGAAATTACAATAACTGATATTGACGTTTTAACTTAACGGCCCATTGCTGCCTTCATTTTAGTCAGTTACACGACCCATATCGCTTCGTCATGTATGGCCTACTGTTTGAATAAAAATAAAGTAAATAAAATCGTTATTTTTGACCAAAAACTTCTTTCACATGATGGGTCGCGACATATGAATAAATTTGTTTGGAAAAGCTTTATCGAATGAAGCGTATTTCATTATATCAATCTATAGAGAAAAACAAAGCTGATGATGGTTTCTGAAGAACGTTACGTCGGGTTCAAAATCTGAGCGCTGAGCAAGTTTCTTTGGATAAGTGATTTTTCTTCTTCAATAGCGCTTCAAATAACGTCAGAAAGAAAAACGAAATAGCTCATTTTCAGATTTTTAAGGATATCTCCGAAAAAATTCCAAATATTTAAGATTTTCAAACAGCATTTTCAAGAGTATTAAATTACACAACTTTGCCTTATTAACCGACCTTGTATCTCTCATGGTTTCAGAAATTCCAATGGTCACACTTGAATTTGGGACACCCAATACTTAATATTCTTTGAAAGTTAAATTACTTTAATGTATTCAGTTTAAAGTATTGAGCTTGAAATAAAAAAAAGCACTTTTGTAATTTTGTAAAAAATATTTTTTTTAATAACTTAAAAATTAATAATGGTACAGATTTTGTGTAATTGATGACTTGTTCTTTTTGTGGAAATTCATGATCACTTTAATGGACTGAATGAAAACAATTTTTTCTTACTGCCGGTTTCGGTTTTTATCCTGAAAACTAGTTAGTTTTTATTTTTGAAAATGTGATAAAACCCGAAAGCGGTCGTAAAAATAAAATAGCTAGTGGAAATTAGACGAAAATGTTTTCATTCATTTCATTAAAGTAATTATAGTTCCAAAGAATATACATTCCATCTTAGCTGATGTATTTAACGTTTCATAGACAGTTTGAGTTATTTTGATAATAAGACAATTGTTCGCAAAACTATAAAAATGCTCATCTTCTCAATTCATGCTGATATTTTATCGAAACCAAGCTCTATGAACTGTGCTGTTGTTAGGGGATAATTTGTGCCATCGAAAAAAAATAGGGACCAACATTATTTCCGTCATAACTCAATTACTTTTGATTATAGGGACTTTAAAAAATAAAAATATCATCAATGATCACCAAGTGATCTTCAAAAGGAAGATCACTTGGTAGTGTGATGTACTTTTAGAGCAATATCATTTGGTGATCTTCCTCTAAAAGTACATCACAAGTACTCTGAATACTGACAAATATAATTCTTTTCCCTTAGCAGCCCTAACAGAAATTGTTATGGAAAATTCCATCATTGCTCAATAACCAAAAAAATATCCAGCAGATCTGATGAAATATCGACGACACTCTTAAAAAATAATATAAACTGAATATTTCGACTCAACAAAATTATTCAACTGAAACTTTTCCAGATTTATTTAAAACCTCGATTGTAACGACTACAAATCAACTACTACCCAGCTCTTCAAAACTCCTGGAATGACTTGTAAAGAAACAACTTATGACTCATCCCAAGAATCGGTAGAACACAAAGGATGGCATATTTGTATTAATTAGTTACCTAATAGAAACTATCAAAAATTCACTGACATCATTTTGCTTTTAGTCTACGACATTTGATTGCTTGGATCATTCGAGTACTATTGTTATTCAAAATAATCGTAAGAGGGAAGTTCCGCAGAGGTTTATTCTTTGTCTAATTTATTTCTTATAATAGATAAAAATATTTTATGCAACTTTAAATTATTTAGTGGAACAGTTTGTTCAGACCAGTCTCAACTCTCTAAACTGTAGGTTGATGGACTGACACCTTTCGGAAAACTACTCTTCTGCTGCTGTTGGCGATACGAATGCCTAATGGATTTTCAATTATTGGAACACGCTTGCAAACCGGTTTCGGGCTGTTTGGCCACTCGTCAGTGCAAGGTAGCGTCTGTCATTAACATAAATTCAATGATTTCCGATAATTGAAAACCGAATTTCTTCAGAGTACTGTCAAAAGCCAAATTTTCAAAAACATTAATTACCGAAAACATTGAATTTTCCCAATTTATAGCCCCAGTGCACCGAACTGTATGGGTTACGATATTCGGTAATTAGCGATAATGCAATAATGCCGACTGGCAATATTATACTTCGACCTAAAATCGGGAATAAGAATGTGTGGGTATTGATCATTGGTTTGCCACCTTCTGAAGATAACACATCCATCACCCCTGAAAATGTACCTTCGGTAAGTGTATTATTTTTTGATTTGTATTAGTGGCTGTTGAACAATACTTTTTATAAAGCGTAGCATTGTTGAAGGTTATGTTGTAACTTTATTTTAATAAACTTAACTTTTTTTTATCTATGATTAATATTTTTATATAAATCCTACCATCTGAGTTAACCCCCAACTCGTAAGCCATTTGGGCAGCGACAGTACTATTCCTCGAACTCGGCTGAAGCGGACAACAAACAACAGGTTTGTCATCGCCCCATCTGCGTGTTAACGAGGTAACCAACCGCATATCTAAAATTTGTCCAGTCTTCAAGTATGCCCACTGACTATATGTGAAGTTTATGCAACTTCTTCCATCTATCATTTTTCTTCTTCAATACCACAGTTTGCCCATGAGTCGAAGGTTCAATCACTACTTCATTTATCACAAATAATGATGGATAGTATAATGAACTGGTTCTCTAGAAACGAACTTTCTTTAAATTTGTCTAAAACACGAAGTATTGTTTAAGCCCTTATAAAAATTTCTAAGTATGGAAATAATTGTGAATACCCAGTTGATAAATACAGTGATTTTTTGCTGAAAGGATAATTTCACCAGTTATTTATTATTCCTATTAATACCCGAATTTCACTAGTTATTTCATATCATGAATAAACGACTGTTTTTCAAAACTTGTATTTAAATTTTACTCCTCACTTTTCACCATTTTATTTGATAAAGATTAAAAAAGTTATGAGTAGTGTACTTACATTGTTTCACCTCGTATCATATAACATTGGCTAGACTTACCTGAAACAAATGAATTGAAAATATGAAAAAACAGCTTCACAAGATATTTTCCAAAATTATACTTAATATATCCTATTCAATGAAAAAAAGACAGTATTTACTATCTTCCGATGTGATGTGATGATAATATATAAATTGAATACATTCGTTTATGACATAAATCGAAACACACGTTGTTTTCCAAATAGAAAGAAGTCAACTTTTATATGCATTGGGGCATATAAAGTTAATGAGGGAGCAGTATTTCGCTGAAATCAATCGAGTAACTATTAGGCAAGCCTAACACTGTAAACTTTTTAATCTTGGTTAAAATTGAAACGTAACCTCACTACATTAGTTTAGCAAGGTTCAAGAAAAGCTTTTTTTACTATTATTTTATTCACAACACAGTGTGTTGTATGCTGTGATGGAATTTTTTCAGGAAAAATATGAGTAATTGATCCAAACTATCGAGTTTATCTTATTCTTCATATTATTCTAATCAAATGTAAAAAGACGCGTGGATTGAGAATATAAAAGATCTCACTTCTCAAATAATCCACGATTATTTTCATCATCAATAGAAAAATTGTCATGGTGAAAAACAAACGACTGAATATAATTCGATAATGAAGACAAGTCAGCTTCTCATAAAGTACGTCTACAAATCTTCATATTCAGAGGTGTGGTATTCTCATGAACCGAAGACACAAGATAACAAATCGGACATCAAAAACTGTTTTTCAGGAACGCCCCTTTACAAAACAACTTATTTAAGATATATTCGGCGGGTATAGCAACGTATAAAGCTCCATGTAGTGAAACACAACCCACAGCATGTGTGGCCTTCCGATCAAAACGATAACACCACCTTATTCTCTAAATATGGTCAATTAATTTTAATATCATCGTCCGTTTGTCTGCTAGTAAATATTTTTGTAGAAAGTTCTGGTACTATAGTTTTTTTCTATTTATCATGATAATGAGATACGCCGATATGGAGAGTTTGAATGTAATCTGAAATGATGTTTCAATATCCATTCTGGAAGTGCTACCTATAATAGACACTTCTATTTCTTATTTATTCATAGCATGCAGTGATGAAATGAATTTCAATGGAATGCCGCTATGGAATAAATGCCGCCGTCTGCTGATATTCGAGACGTGATTTCCCAATAGAAAACGTTTCTGCACAGGAATGGAAATGATATAGTAACTTAGTATGTTACAGTATGTTTGCTGTAGGGCGATTCATCAGATATCTTCATTGAAATAAGAAAAAATAGATATATGTGACTGCTTTTGCTATACGCAGATACTTCTATCTGCGAAAATGAAAACTTTATGGAAATAAAGTGGTCGGCGACCATGAGAGAGCAGGGATTTTCCAGACACTGAACGAGGTGATCACATTCCTGTCACCCAGTTGTAACACATTCAGCAAAAGGTTCACATAAGCAGACGCATAGGATTTTCTTCAACAACATTGAAGAACTGTATGCTAGAGTCCAGTAGGTTGAAATATAAATCTGAGTTTTTCATCATGGCCTTCCAGAATGGTGTCTTAAACACCTCAGTCTAACGTATTCTCGTGATGGGTATAGAGGTTCCTAGCATAAGGTGCAGGACCTAGCGCGAGGTGTTTGAGGCCCTAATCCCTAATGCCTTCGCTATCAGCATACCGCGTCTATACGGCCTCGCCCTATTAAAAAATCTATTCAAAATCTGTAACCAACTGTCAACCCCTTCTACGAAGGACAACTCTCAAAAGTTGAAACTTGTGCGAGTCAAGGACTATCGAGGGCTTACGTTCTAACATATGATTCCTAACACGGGTTTAACGATAAATAGTGAAAGTTGATCGTCCGGCCTGCAGATTGAACCACAGATTCACACAGCGGTCGATTGAGTGAATGGAGCATTGAACTCACGTCAACCCGACCAGCTACCATCCAAACCGTCCATTGATATATCGCGGCGCTAAGAGTACTTGATTGCCACCTACGGCACTTCTTACGGTATTGAAGAGAACCGTCGTTGCGGTATGCTCAGCGAGATATTGAATATGTTATAGGGAGTGAGAATACAGAATTCCTCAGAAATATTCATTTAACATCGTAAGATTTATACAAGTGGATTATATTGATGTAGCTCCGATCGACCATCAGAGTAAGAATATACTCATCGTGGAGTTTTCAGCTTCGGGTGAAAAGAATATCCCCCGAAAAGTGAAAACAAAACGAATATAATATCGAGATTTTCTCTTCAAACATCAAAATCATGAAATCCGTCTTTACAGAGTGGTCTCCATAGATTCTGCGGAGTACAAAGAGAAAATATAGATATTTTTTTTCCATTCTCGAAGAATAATCGTCCCATCCAGAGCTGAAGATAGCACGACCACTATCGTCTTACTATGATGGGAGCTACGTCGAGCTTATTTGCTTCAATCAAGCTTAGTGTGGGGAATGAATAGTCCCAATAAATTCGGCCCTTCTTCAACGTGTGCGTATGAGCCGCCGTAAATGCTCCAAGATGTACCGAATATGTACATATTCATGGAAGTAGACCTGAACATACACTATGTAGACGCATACATGAGGAAACACGCAGAGGACACGTTTGACATAATTCGAAAACACGCCAATCCAGCACTGAGCGACCTACATAACGCACTGAATAGGGATGACCCCAAATTCCAAGAGAGGGATACACACAGAAGGCCAACGAAGCAGAACCAAAGACCACCCTCGAAAGTTGCTGTCAGGCGGCTCCGGTAAGTATAAAAATTTCTTAAGCAGGTTCCCAATTGCTTTCATTTTCAGATTCACTGAGAACCAACACTTGCTCGCGACTAAAGACACTAGTTTTCGGGGACCCCATGCAATAATTCAGTTAGGAAAGTCACGACAAAACAATTCAACAGATCAGAAAATAAAAGCACCTAGAGGCTGACTTTCGACTCAGGCACTCAACTCAGGGCACTCATCCCCGCATGGAGGGCCTCAACGTATTCAATATACCTCGAAGCCTAAGGCAAAAACGGAAACAAAGTAATAACATAAAGATGCCGTCGACTCTCATGAAAATTTCTATAGGTCAACTTGAGTGGAAGAACTTTTTAATTTTATCTAAAAGAAGATGGCATTCCTAAAGAATATTGATAAAAAATAACAAGATGAAGTTTGATAATATACTTCAGTTTTATTAGAATAATTGCATCCTTGATATTTTCTTGCTTTATAGGTGTCACCCGCTCAATGAAAAAATCATGTTTCATGCTGCATTTCCGTTAAAATAAACAACAATAAAGGGAGATAAAGAATAAAAAGAAAAGTGTTCAGGATGGTTTCTCGAGAAATTCTTATATGAAAAAAGTATTCCCATCAGAACTAATTATCAGCAGATATTGCAGATTTTGAGATTAGACTAGTGATTGAAACAGTAGAACATTTCAGATGGCTCGCAGCACAATCTAAGAGCCAACTCTCTTCTCACCAACGCACTAATGATTATATACGTCTATATATAATACGAACCCGAACGACAAAATCGTAATTTGGTTTTCACTACAACTTGCATTGCTTGGTAACTAAATGTAACCAGAGCTCAAAGACAAAACTTTCGCGATCCAACACCACACTACGCTACCCCGACACCATAGATCTCATAGATAGTGGTAGGCTGAACCAGGAATGTATTACTTGACTTAACAATCCTTAAAAGACAATCCTGTGCTAGGAAGAGTGACATTCTATTGCATGGAAAGAATACGCAATCTCACACAAGTTCATTGTCCGATGAGGATAGTTGAGTTTACCAGTGTTTCAGCCTAGCGTCATCGTTTTGGTTGAATCCCGAATGTTTGTTTTTGGGCTGTGGTTTCGAATATTTGCCTTGAAGTAAGGCTGCAGGGAAACACGCAGGATGAATCTTGTTCGAAATTCAGTAGCGTCTTCATAAGCGGAGATGTTCTCGTTATTTCTTATTTTTTCATTTCAAATGAAATTTTTCAAATGCTTGCTTTTTGCCCATGATCTGAAAATATATAAACAGATACAATTAATTAGGGATTAGGTTAATTCGCGAAGGGATATCGAAAGTATTTATGAATGAACAAATGTAGCATCATCCCAATATCTCGTTATTTTTGAGTATATTATGTATGCGAAAGCCTTCCACAGATGTTCTGGGATTAGAGATCTTGGGGTACCATATCGTTTGCCAAACAAATTCATAATATTGTTAAATATTCCAATTGATTGTGAGGATTCATTATTAGAAAAACTCGAGACTTCACGAATAACAATACTATCAATTTACTATACCACTCACTTGTGAGACATGAATTGGAATTTGCAAATATAATATGGTCAGGTAAATATCTGTCTACAATCAATGCAGTCGAGAAATCGGGAAAATACAAAATAAATCACTCGGGTACTTATATTACAAAAAGTACCGTATTAGGACTGACTATGAAGTTACCAGATCCATTCAACTTATACATGATTCAAAGTTATCTCTTCAGAAACTAGGAGATCCCTCACTGTGATGTATTTTCTGAACAATTTAATATACAATATGATAGTTGCACCAGAAATCCTTCCATTACTGAGATTCAATGTCCCTTCCAGTAGAACTTGGAGAACTTATTCATTCAACATTCCATTGGTGGTTACAACGAACAGATCCCCTCTCATGACAATGTTGCGACTGACCAATACATGTAGTGTGGTTGTAGATTTAGATTGTCCTCCACCTCAGAGAGTATATTAGATTATTTCTACATGTTTGATACAATATACACATTTATTATATTTAGTATTTTTCATCTGTTCTTGAATATGATTTTGTATCCACGAGCAAATTTACAATTATTATTATCATCCATTTTATTGGACAACCATATTCAATACAGAACATACATTTCAACCTCAAAGTTCCTGAATTTTAAGATTAATTATTGAAATGTCTAGATTATTTTATATTCATTATCCATGTAATTGGACCTTAGGTCTGTTTGGGTACAAATGAATGAATAAATAAATAAGACATACTCAATACGACTTCGTCAAAACAGCCGTCTGATTCAAACGATAGTAGTTGAATCCGTATCTCATGTGCATAAGGATTTCCTTGTGCAATATATATTTCATTTCGATTCAATTTTTGACATACCTACTTCCTTATTTTCCATCTAGGCCTTCTCCTTTAATCTTACACACATTGTATAGGTATGTTTTTCAATTATGAATCAAAAACTCAATAGCAGTTTTTACTTTACTTTGAGAATATTTGAGCTCGTTTACCAGAAGGAAAAGTATAAATTGAAACTGATAGATACGACACTGCACAAAAATTCTGTGTGCGAATAGTTTTTCAACATTTACTACATAAACGAAATGAATGTAGTCTCCCGAAAACTCGTAAAGAATAATGGTTTTTGGGATAATTGCCAGTGGTCAATGTTATCGAAAACTATGGTTTATAAAACTGATGTTCCTTAAATAGTTGCTCTTGATTCATTAACATACTATGTACGAAACTTTAGATCGTAATTCTATATATAGTTCGTAATATAAACACCGAAAAATTATTTATTGGAATTCATTTCTCGATATATTATTAGTAAACATCAGTAGGCATAACTCAATGTAACACGAAATCAACAATTTTGCTGGACTCTGAACTTACAAATATCTGCGTTTACGTTTCATTGTTGGATGATTAACGATTATTGAAGAAAAAAGTCGATTCCACAGACTTATTCCATTCGACAGTGACTACACGCTGAAATTGATATCACTTATTGAGGAAAGAACAAATTTTCCTTGTTTCCTGGTAATGATCTAGAAGCAATCACATCACTGAGCCAGAGGGGTCCTAAATTTGTGCATGATTTATACTCCAGGTCTTCAAGGAACGGATTATTTACCCAAATAAAACACCATTGTCATGATACCGCTCATGATATACCCTTAGTGCGTTTCGGGAATTCCCGTTGCAAAATCCATGGGTAGCATGCATTTTGTAAGCATGAATGTACTTTCAAAATCATTAAAATAATATGCTTTTCTCAAAGACATGGAAACGTTACTCGCAATCTTTTGAGTTGGACTGCAGACAGGATAGACCACCAAAAATGAAAAAAGTAATTATGTTCCTTCATTCAGAAATATAATGAATTGTTATTTGGGAAAAATGTTAGCTTCCTTTCAAATTTCAATTTTGTGGGAAATTTTCGACTGAGAACGTATACTTTTTTTCAGTATTTTAATTTATCTGTATTTGAAATAGTCTCAATTAAATCACTATGACATGATTTTGATTCGAACTCATTTGCATATACATTTTTTGGTAACCACCAATTTCATGTTAGTTGCAATGGCTATTTAATAGAAATATGAAAGTTTTGCAAATATTTTTCAACAAGACATGTGAAACAACTCAGAAAAAAATTTATTTAAAATTTCTTTGGAAATGCATCGAATAGAAAAGATGTTGTCAACGTTATTGGACGTTTTGAACCGCTCTCTGAATCATTTTTCATTTTCTAAAAATTTTTATTTGCACACGTATGATTTTTTCAGTGTCCTGATTACATCATATTCGAAGTAGTCTCAAAATTAATACTTACTTTGATATCACTTTTTCCAAATAATGAATGAATATTTTATGGAATATAAATTTTAGAAAAAACATTTTTCAGCTTTCTACTTCTTCATCTTCAAACAAAAAATGTGTGAAATCAACAAAGAAACGAAAAAAAAGAAAACCCTTCATAAAATTATGTAGTGCAAATATATTTCACAGAATTCTAAATCTCACCAAAAACTTTTTAACAAAGCAAATACTTCACTCATTATAATGTGCATAATTCTACTTCCAATGGCTTTGTATGTAATATACAGGAATTAATAGTTATCGTACTAATTATTAGCCTCACATTATTCTTGAAGAGAGCCTATAGACACCAACTAACAAACTTATGATAATATATTCAAAATGTTTTTTCCGAAAATGATTGAAACGAATTTCAGAAAATTTTCAAGTAAACAATATAAAAATCTCTAATTATCCTATTCAATGTCATGACTAATAAGGCAATTTTTTTTCACAAAAGCAGAATTGAGACTTATTACCTTAAACTTGCCTTGTATTAATTCGTATCTAAGGGGCCCATATTTTCTGGTCCAATGCTCGGTTTGAGCTCTGCTGTCCCAAACGCAATAAAACACGAATATTTCGTGTTCCAAAAGAATATTAACCATCTTCAAGTCCACGCATATAAGCCAGTTGTGTTCTGTGTATTTAATTTTGTCTAAAACCAGAGATATTTTGAAATATAATTCTTTAGCTTTGGTTGAATGAGCAATAGGCAAAGAGCCAATTTTATTACCATTATGTAAAAGTACACATTCAATACTGTATTTTCACTGTTAAAAATTGAAGTAATTTTCCAGAACTTATTGGGAAATATTTTACAATTAAAACCCGGTGTTAGTGTAATAACCAGATATATAATGTAAAAATGAAGAGTTGTGTAATAAATCAATACAAATTAGGTAAAACTAAAATTAGGTAAACTTATTTTACTTTGTGAATATTCAGATGAAATTTCACAGCTCACATATCAAATGGGTGAATTGTACAGTGTATATTAAGTATATTTGGTTCTGTCCATTAGCACAAAGCTGTGCCATTAGCATATTATCGTGTTGTCATGGGTCGTGTTGTTCGGAGTAGGAGATTATGGGCGATTCTAGGCCTCCCCCCACCACTATGACGTATTAATTGCTTTTTTATTGG
>WOGP01003992.1:0-14534 GCA_015342065.1 Leptinotarsa undecemlineata | reverse complement strand
GCAAACCAGAATATGGATTTGACAATGAAAACTTTATCGTAAATTATACACCTGAAAAATTGAAAGATTAGAATTAAGGTGCTTGACATACAAAATAAATTAAAAGATTGATTTGAAAAATGAAATTATTCCATTAATATTTTTAAATGAAACTTCAAATTACAACATCAAGACTGAATTGTTTTTTGACATTATTACTGCAAATTTTCTCATTACTTCGAAATAAATTTTACAACTGTCCGCCATCTGTTGGAGACTTACTGCATCTCAGTATTACTATAGAATTTGAGACCTCAAACTTTATTATGTTGATTGAGATGAATTTTTAATTTTCGCGCCGTCTGTTAAAGATTTATAATACTAGTGACTAGAACTTAAAAAAAAATATTTTCGACAATAAATCGGACTAGAAAGTGAAAAATATATGTAGTTTGAAAAAACTAAGCCAATATAGCGTATGAAACTAAAAAGTGAAAAATAAATAAAATTTTAAAAAACTAGAAAACACGCCTTTAAAAACATCGAACTGAAAAGTTAGTTAAAGATATTTTTTTAAATATGCTTAAAACAATAATAAACGAAAAATACTAGTATGATTGAGAAGAAAGCGTGTGCCATATTTTTTGTATATCAGGCGTCCGTCGCCTTTTTCACAATAATACTATTATCTTTCGTTCGTTATTATTTTTGCCTTATTTGAAAACACTTTTTTTTTACTTTTTACTTCGATGTTCTTTGAAAGTGTGTTTTTCTAAACTATATTTATTTTTTACTTTTCACTTTCATACGCTATAAAAGTGTGTTTTTCAGTTTTTTAAACTATATTTATTGTAAAACAAAAACACTCTGATGCACATTAACACTGCCCACTCCCCAGAATGGAATCCCGTTTGTACTGGCTGATAATGGAACAATTTTATGAATGATAAGTATTTCACAAATTTTGTTATGTATTCCAATGAAAGTCATTTTATACAATTTTCTCCCATTTTGGTAAATTCTCCCATAAGTTCGTTGGAAAACTATGCGGCATTTGAGAAATCTCTACAATATCATTCGAATGAAAAATTTGTTTACTTCTAGAACATAGTAATCTCGACGAAAACCATCGAATAATTTTCTTTCGAAGTGTTCTAGGTTTGTCCAATATATTTCCAGAACTTTTTCCGACGCCATCTTTACAGATTATCGTTCCCACGATCGGAGAATTACCACGCAAATACTGCCTTACCAGATGTTACATGCAGCATCGATAATTGTAACGGAAAACACGAACGTCTTTTATTGACTTCTTTTGTTATCATTGGTCCCACTCGGGATTCGGAGAGATCACGTACCGTAGGAAACACAAACAAAATGACATCTTAGATCGGAATAATTGTGGGGTACGTGAAGTTTCATAGCTCGGATTATTTATGTACAAAATTATATTGGTGATTGAGATCTGAGATGCCAATCACGAAAACAAAAACGTTTCCCAGTGTATGATTATACTGTTATTGGTTGATTCAATGCTCGAGACAGATATCAAAGCATATAAATTCATACCGGTTGAGATTTCTGTTAGAAAGCAATATTTGAATTGTACCTCCATCATGAGAGTTATTCTGACCCTTGTAAATAATTATTTGAAAAGTAAAATTGAGAAAGAGTATTCGACAGTTGCGAAACAATCCATATCGAAATTGCATGATTTGTTGTTTTTGCAAAGGGCATTAGATGTTTGGGTGAATATGGTTGACAATAATTCTAAATAATAATAATAATAAATGGGTTTCATTCATTGATATACATTGTATATAAAGAAGAAGTAGATACAGAAATCAATGAGAGAGCGCAGTTCAGCCGAGGCTGTTTCACAACTTAACCTAGAGGATAGCATGTACTCTATAGAAATATAAAAATAATTACCTAGTATATATTGATAAGTGAGTAGTTCATGGATCTTCGTAAAACTAAGAAAAAAACAAAGGCTATACATTTCAAAGTAAATATTAAAAATCTAGCTTAATTAAGGTAAAATATATAGCAAAATTTACACAAAAGTGATGCAAAGGGAAAACCATATGAGCAAGGCATAACACGAATCATATACTATTTATCCAGAAGATTTCAGATATTTTCAACTTTTTCTTGAAATTATATATGGAGTAGTGTCTAAATGCACTGGGCAAAGCGTTATATTGTTTGATAGAGTTGTAAATAAAACTACGAGAAAAGGCTGTCGAGCGTTTTGGAATAATAAAAGTGTGACGGTTTCGTGAGATTCGAAAGTTTTATATCTATCATAAATATAATTTGGCTTTTTGTTAATGAGGAATTTATGTGTACTGACGAGTATGTGGAACTGCCAGGTTTTAGTTTTTTATCCCATTAATATTCATAGATATATTGATTCAAAGTCATTTTGTGAAGAATATTATAGTTTTTATTACCTACTTAGAGAATTATGGTCTAGATATTTTTCATGATAACCACATTGTATACTGTATAATGAGATACAAGTATGTATATACCTTTAAATTAATAATATCCGTTTTTTACAAAATACAATTCATTAGAAAGCCGTGCAAGTCTATGTTCTTATATAACTTATTATTTTCGGAACATATCCATAAGTATTCAATATCTTTCTGGATGACTCTCATTGCTTCTGCATTTTCATCAAATCTAAGACTACCTAAAATAACTATTTCAGAATTATTGACTATACATTTTCGCGCGTTTTCTTTTCATTACATAATTCCTGAAAAATCAATTTTGAAAGTATATTATTGTCGAAAATATTTTCAGAGCTATTAGTAATGTAATCGAATTTCAAATTGAAAGGGTATATTTTCAGGAGAGAATAATTTTTGGGAAAAAAAGTTTTTTGTTTCATTCTTCTCCATCTTGATACAAAAAATGTGAGAATCTCCCAAAGAAAGAAAGGAATCAATTTAAAAAAATTAACACACATCAAACCAAATCAAATCGAATCGAATCGAATCGAATCGAATCGAATCGAATCGAATCGAATCGAATCGAATCGAATCGAATCGAATCGAATCGAATCGAATCGAATCGAATCAAATCAAATCAAACTATACTTTATTTTGTATCCCATCGGCAAATATTTGTAGGTTAAATATAAGCATAATGTTGTATATATAATAACCGGCATCTAATAAAAGTTCCAATAAAACAGGTAGTACAAATACAATAAAAATAAATATAAAATGGAATACACGTTTTAGAATGATTCATCAAAATAATCTTGTAAGCTATAATAGGGTCTATCAGCTAGCAAATTTCTGACTGCTTTCAGATTTGGTCAGATTTGGAGACCTTATATCTACTGGTAAGTGACTGAATAATTTTACACCATTATAAAAAATGGAATCCTTGATATGTGTTGAGTTAGGTATAGTCTAAGTCTAATAATTATAATTAATTAAATATTCTATTACGAGTAGCATAAGGAGAAGAAACAAAGTCAAACTCTGTTTTATGTTTCTGCACATAAACACAAACATACAGTTTCAAGAATGAACAGTGCAACGACGGTTAAAATTTCTGCATGATTCCCTAGGTTTGACTTTACAGATACACCTTACTGCCCTTTTCTGTAATATCAACACATATGAGAGAAGGATTGCACTGCATGTTCCCCAAAATGGTATTCCATATATTATTTAAGATTCAATTAAAGCGTAGTAAACCGTTTTTGCTGTGTGAAAACCCAGTTCGTTAGAAACCACCCTCACATCTGGAGTGTCTATTGATAGTTCATATAGCAGACAATTTTTCAACTTTTTTAAATCAGATATTATTTTTTTATGTAGGTAGCTCTGCTGGGTTTTTTCCTTCCAAAATATTGTTGTATCATAGTCAAATAATTAATATACAACAAAAACAGAACTGGATCCAACACAGAACCCTGTGGAACACCAGATGTGATTGCTCTGCTTTCTGAGAGTTCCGGTGTTCTCGCAATTTGATTTCGGCCTGAGAGTTACGATTCAAACCAATTGTACGTTACCCCTCTGCAGCCATATCGGTGAAGTTTTTGAGTAGTTCATGAATAACACAATCAAAAGCCTTCGAAAGGTCACAGAAAATTGCAGCAGCTACTTCACCAGCATTTATTTCTTGATAGAGTTTATAAAGGAAAGAGAATATTACATCACTTATATATTTTTCCGTCTGGAACACAAATTGGTGTGATTTGATTACAGAAAAATATGTCACCTTACTCATTGGCAGACCCAGTTTCTCAGACACAACTTTCACTGCAAAGCATTCCGAAGACAGTTTCCTTCTGAAACTTTGGATTTGGTATGAAATCTTAGATTACTATCAGTTTCAATAAGAAGAGATCTACTACAGTATTTGTTTTCAATGGTGGTAGTGTCAGCAAATATAAGAGCTTCATGAATGTATTTGAAGGTTAGAAGGCTAGTTTTTTACATTGAAGCAGAGATGGTTTGAGTCGTACCAGTATTTTATCATCTTCAAATTCTCTTTCATTTTTGATTTTAGTAACTCAAAATTAGACTCCTTCCACAACAGTAGAAGGAGTCTAATTTTCTTTCCCAATTTTGGAATCCTGAGAGTTGTCGTTCGTAGGGGAGCGACATCTGGTTAACGGAAGGATAAGTTTCAACAGATTCAACAAATTATAAACTGAGTGTCTTAACACTGGAAGTGGGGTGAATCGGTTCTCATTTTTCGCACGGCAAACTGGTAGTTCACTTGGAATCAAAAAAAATTTAGATTGAATTTCTGATATTCACCTTTCTTGGGGGTAATCTTGCATTGATAAATGAAAACGATAATCCTGGAACCATATAAACTTTGAATGGACATGTGAGATTGATAATAATAATGATAATAATGTTCACTTACCACCAAAAAGAAAGAGAGTTTCCTATACATTATATGCAATTTTAGACACAATACAAAAAAAAACAACCAATTTGATGTAATGTTCTAGATGTGGGTAATAAACATCAAGAGAGTCCAATAAAACCCTAAGGTTGTGCATTAGAATTTCTTACTTATTCTGTTAACAAATAATCTTTCAGTATTTCAGTGTAAGTATTTATAATATTTACAGTATTCTGGGCCTGAGAAAAAGTAAATGACAATGAGAGGATAATCGAAAATTCATTTCATTTGTATATCGATGAAAGTAAAGAAATTTGGATAAGTTATATGCTATCAATTATATTGAATATGATTTCATGATCTACATCGAGAAGATACATTTTGAATATGTTTTTTATTATTGGTATCGAGTTGAAATTCGTTAGCTTATTTTAATGCATATCGTCTAGAAAATTATACAATTTATTTGCTAAAAAAACTGAAACAACGTTGTCCCACCAATTTTTTTGATGTCTGTCTATGTTTCTTGTGGTATAACTATCAAAGGGTATATTTATTTTTACTTGCTATGTCGTATATGTCGTATTAATACAACTTTCTGACGCTGAAGATAGCTGCATTCTCAAAAAGCATTTTGGACGGATACATATATTTTTTTTGGTAAATTATTTTCAAATTTTTTTTATACTATCCCAAGTTTTTGAAGATGAGTATTGAGTATGGCACCCCAGCTAAGGATACCATATCGCAGTCGTGACTACAAGAGAGCATAATATAGAGTTTTGAGGAAACGAGTATCTAATATTCTATTGAAACATTTGAATCTATATAACAATGGTCTTAAACTTTTAGTTACTTCTTCGATATGATGATTCCATTTTAAAAAATATATTGTTACCCCTAGATATCGGACTTTTTCTGCTTGTTTGATGGCAATCTGTTGATTGATTTTCCCAGTGTGAGTTCCTTGAACTTAGGCAAGTTAGTTCTGTAACTCAAAAAAGGTTTATAAAAAGTTCTGTCAAAATTTGCGATAAGCAACTCATGGTCACACTAATTGATATTATTCAACAGATCGTTTTTCATTTTTATTTTCAGACTCTCCCAGATATCTACAGTGTATAGAATGGCAGTGTCATCAGCGAAACACACAATTTGACCTGTAGTTTCATTGATGGTGAGTAGACTATTTATATATAATCATAAAAGTAGTGGCCCTAGCACTGTACCTTGTGGTACTCCATATTTTATGAATTTCTTTTCGCCGATTCCATTTCCTATTTTTACATACTGTTTTGCGGCAATTCAAATATTCTGAAAATAATTCATTTGCCACACCTCGTATTCTTGAATTTTAAAGGGAGTCTATAGCTGTTCCACAGATGATCCACAGTATCGAAATCCTTTGCAAGATCCAGGAACACACATGCGGTTGGTTAACTTTCATCCATCAACTTATATAGCTCACTGGTAATTTTGGAAATTGCATCATTGGTCGATAATTTTTTTCTGAACCCGTACTGCAGGGATGATATCACGTTATTCTTATCATCATTCATTCTTGATTTTAGTGACTTTTCAAAAACTTTTTTTAATTGACGTAATCAGAGAGATCGGTTTATAGTTACAAGTATGAGATTTTTCGCCCTTTTTATATACCGGGGTAACAACTGAAATTTCAAATTCAGATGAACATTTGCCAGTTTTGAATATTTGATTGATGAGATGTGGCAATTGTTCAGAGTTTCCTCAGAAACTTCTTATGGAGTTTACTACAGTTATACTATTGTCGAAACCTGGCAATTTGTTAATCTTGAGTGAATTTATGATACTCACAATTTCATTTTTATTTACAGGTTTGGGAAAAATATACTTTCTCGTATTGATGTCCTTTTTGGTGGTGTATTTGATGTCTTGTCAATTTTTTTAGCATATACTTCTCCAACATCGTCAAAATAATCGTTGAATGTATTTGCTATCATTTATAGCATTTGATGGTCAAACATTTTGGAAAAAGGGAGGACAGAAGAAACAATGTTTTTTGAAAACATTTAATGAAAACATTCTATGAACGTTTGAGAAACTCTCAAACGTTCATAGGTTGTTTTGTAAGAAATACTTCTCAATCGATAAAGTATATTCAGAAACGTTCATTTACAAAGAATCCATAATGGTGCACCAAACGTGATCGAACATTTTTGAAAATTTATCCATGCAAGTTTCTGTAAACTCAGTAAATCTTAGGCCAGGACTAAACACATCAATTATTGGATCCATGACTTGGATTATAACATCAGTACCATATTTTACCGCTTTTCCCACTATACTCAATTTCTTCGTTGTTGGCTTGTCTTCTTCTGTGGTTTCTTCCTGTGGTGGTGTGGTTGTTGCCGTTGTGGTTGTCTCCGTTTTATTTTTGGAGGAGGGGTGAATCTGAAAAAAAAATCAAAAGCAGTTATGGCATATATCCTAGCCAAATTACTATACTCACAATTGAAATATTGAGATAGAAAACAATTTGATAACATATGAAAATGTATTCGTGACGAGAACTTTTGAAACAGTTGATGTACCAAAGCATTATTTTTGTGGAGAAAACAAAAAAGATAATTGACTTTTGGCAAAAGAATTCTCCAATGTTATGGGAAAGATATAGAAAATAGTTACGAATATTATATGCGAGTGTGGGACTGCATTCACATACATAAGTCACCAAACCAAACAAATAACAAACATCTTCAAACTCGTGAACATTAACCTGACTTACAAGTCGAACACGAAAAAAAACACAAAAAATAAACAGCTATGAAAAAGAAGAACACAAAAATCTATACGGACTTGGACTGCAACAAATTCTATATCGGCAAAACCAAGAAAAAACTGATCCAAAGGTACGACGTGCACAAAAAAGCGTACATAAACATATAAATCTGGGAAAACCTAAACATCCATAAATTCAGAAGTCATAATTCACTTATTGAGGAACGAATACAAATCAAAACACAATATGACCCAACATTCAGTATACTTCACAAAACAATACACATTCCTAGAAACAAGGAACCTAGAGAAACACCATCACAGAGGATATATCCTGATGTAATCCAAGTACAGGCAAATTCAAAGAGACATCCGGATGAAAGGAGAGGACAAATACCTGAACTAAGGCGTTCTAGCTGTATAAAAAAACAAACAAGAAGATAAAACGTTCAGTTTGAGTAGAGTCAAAAAGACAAAGCAATTGCGCTTTGTCCCAGCATTCCAAATTTTCATTTAAATTACATGCTGTGAAGGGCCATATTGATCTATATCAAATGCACAATGTATTTGACGTAATTAATTGGATAAGAATTAAGCATTATTTCTCGAGGATAGAAAATGGTTATTGATGGTTATCCCTGAGAGATAGACATATACCACCGCGGACCTTTTTAGGGTGTGAAATAATACTGTAGTACATTTTTTTGTTTTCGTAGGGTTCAGCCGGCGTTTGCAATGTTTCAGCAAAAAATATGTTTATTTACATTTATATTACATAAAATTTATCACGTGTCAAGATGGAGTAGTAGAAAGCCAAAAACTTTCTTTCCCAAAAGTTGATCACACCTAAAAATATAACCCCTTCACTTCAAATAAAATTTATATTACAAACCTCTTAAAATATCAATCTTTCTCCACTCTATTATGCACGTTATATAGATATATTATTTGTAAATGATGTATTATTGGTTAAGTTTTTCAATAAACTATTGAAGTTCATCAAAATACTGAGAGAAAATAGCTAGGTTGGGTCAACTTGTTGTTGATAATGGTTGAAGAAGGTGTTTGGAGCTGAAACCAATATAATCGAAAACGAATGAAACATAAAATATAAATGAATGGAAAATATTGAATAATTTCGTTCACGTACGACTTTTCCTAAGTTGACTTGAATAAACAATAATAACCCATATTATAATAATTTTTTTTGTTATTTTGTCACCAATTGTATGGTGTCTCGTAACTTGATGAAAATTATCAACACTATCCATGATGATAATCATAAAATTTTCAAAACGAATTTTATTCGAAGACCGTTTCTCCACGCCGTTGTTCCATCAGTTGTATGTAGTTAATAGAATAGTATTCAACCTTGGAGCCTCAAAACCTGCACTGGAAGTATGGCGTTTCACAAAAATATTCACTTATCCTATTATAGCTTAAAGGACGAACTGAGGCGCTATAACTACCGCTGATTCAAAAGAATAATTGACGCGAAACCGTATTCAGGTAATAACAATATGAAATGAATTGAAGTATTTCGTGGACATTCTATTTATTCATCGATACCGAAAACGATAAAGTTGGATCTTGAATAAAAAACTTCGTAATCAGAAAACGTCTATTCACAAATGTTCATTCATATAGTGCTCATAATAGTTCCCCAGATATGATCGAAAGTTTCGAGACCTTTATTCGCAATTATATCTGCGAATTTCTTCAATCTTCTGAACGGATTGAGAACATTGATCATTGGATTAACGATTTCCATCAAGCGACCTGAGACCCATTGGGATGTCTTTCCGAGTATAGTTAGTTTAACTGTTGTTGTGGGTTTTGGGGTTGTTGTCGTTGTTGATGTTGTTGTTACTTTTCCATCTGTGGTATTCTGAAAAAAAATTTCAGATGAATAATGCCCCGTTAACTGATTTTGTGTTGTTTGGTGCTTTTAGACTTTATTCATAGATATTTACTCTTTGGCAGTTCCTGAAAAATCTCAACAATCGCAGAAAAGTACTTCTTATCAGAAATTTATTGTTGGACTGTTTCCAATTACGTTGTATTCATGTAATGGGATGTTTTCGAAAAGATAATTTTAGAAAACTTTCTACTTTTCCATCATCACATAACAAGTGGAAAACTTTCTAGAAAACAAAAGTTTTTATCATCGTGAAACTGATATGAAGATTTCATCCAATACAGTAACATTAAAGTAATGAGTGATTTTTTGCTGGTATCTTTTTGGCAACACTGTTTTTGACAGATCACTCGTGAGTAGTGTCTTGTATCATTGTCAAACTTGTTCAGTTTGGTCTATAATACAACCATGAATCGACTTAGGAATGAACAACGCTTGCAAATTATTGAATTTTATTATCAAAATTCAATCTTGGTGAAGAAAGTGCATCATGCACTTCTTCCAATTTATGAGTAGTTTCGTCGGCTTACTGAGGGAGCTATTCGAAAGCTTTAGACTTAATTTCGACATTTGGACATTTAACCACCAACACACATATGTAGAGTGAGGACCGAAGAAAATATTGCGGCTGTATCCGCCAGTGTTTGTGATGACTGTGAAATGTCGATTCGCCACCGTTCATACCAACTGGGCCTCCATTACGTGGAAAATTTTGCGGAAGCATTTGGGTGTGAAAACTTATAAGATACAGCTGGTGCAAGAATTGAAGCCACACGACCTACTACAACGTCTAACATTTGGTAAATGGGCGCTGGTAAAGTTGGAGGAAGATCAACATTTTTATCGAAAAATTGTGTTCAGCGACGAGGTTCAATTCTGGTTGAATGGATACGTTCACAAGCAAAATTGCCACATCTGGAGTGAAGACCAGCCACAAGCATTGCAAGAGCTACCGATGCATCCTGAAAAAGTCACTGTTCAGTGTGGATTATGGGTCGGTGGCATCATAGGGCCGTACTTCTTCAAAGACGACAATGGCCGGAACGTTACTAACAAAAGCGAGCGCTACCGTGTGATAATTGACGACTTTTTGTTGTCCAAAATGGAATAATAGGACATGTCTGACAACAAGACGGTGCCACATGCCACACGGCACGTGAAACAATGGCCCAAATAAGAGCCGCCTTTGGCAAACAGTTTATCTCACGTTTGGGGTCCGTCAATTGGCAGCCTAGATCGCCTTTGGATTAATTCTTGTGGTGTCATGTTGAGGCTCATGTCTACAGGGATAAACAAGCAATAACTTACGCTCTGGAAGCCAATATTGAAGCTTTTATACGTGAAATACTGTTCGATATGTAAGAGAGAGTGTGACAAAATTGGACCTCGCGCATAGGCCATCTGAAGCACAGCAGCGGAAAACATTTGCATAAAATCATCTTCAAACATTAAATTATATTGACGTTCTATCGATTCCAATGAAGATTTCATAAATTTTTTCAATTCTTTTGTATTGTTTTGAAAATCAAATCCTATACGTCTTAAAAAATCACCCTATATAAGAAGAGTGACTTACACGACATCACTCTTTCTAATTCAGTTCATACTCCAAACGTACTGATGGAATTAACGATACACAACGATACACAAATATTGCATACATGTAATGATATAAAATTTTCACTCACAAAAAAAATTCTTAGTTTCCAGGTATACTATCAGATGACTTTGGAAAACGTTTTGCTGAATCCATGCAGAAACTTCACGACTTTCCGTCAACTCAAGAGACAGCAACAGAGACTTTTCGCAAACAAAAATCATACGGCTGGTTATTTTCAATCAGTTGAAAAGGAAACATTTCTTATAGTCTTCTACATAGCTTGGTTCTTGCGCTTATAAAAGTCCCGATACTTCTGAGGTCGCTGTTAAGAAGCAGCTAATTGGAGGTTGAAAAAATTTTAAAGAGTGTTTCAACTACCTTCTCATTCTTTAACGGTTTCAATGATAACATAAAATACATATCAACACTTGAACAGTTAGTCAACAATGAACACTTCAACACAACTTATATAATTATTTCACTCTATCACTTTCAATTTACCGACTGCTATTTCACTAACGGTGACTGAAACTCAATGGATTGAAGGGGTAATAATGCGGTTCATTTTTCTGAGACGGTGTGAAGCTGTATTTTTTGTTCTCGACAATATCTACTTTATAATAACGTAGAGTAGGAAGCTGGGAACTTTTAACTTTTTCACTGGCACAGAAATGTGAACCTCGTTTTCTGTAGCTTTCACTTCATGGCAGCCAGATGAACTTGCGATCCAATACCAGATAGCGCTGGTTCCCACCAGGTTTCATCAGTGGTAGTTCAGCCTAGCACTACTGGTGGTTCAGTTTTTTTGGTGTTGGGCCACAAGGTGATCTTTCTGCAAGAGGAGACGTCTCCACCTTCACTTTTAGGCTTGTTTCTTTCAGGACAGTTCGGTGGTTTGGCCTAGTATCACTGATAAGACCTAGTGAGTCAAAACAACGTTGTGTTGATTACAAGTTGGCCAGGTACACTTAAACATAGAAGCTTTTCGAGATGGATGAAGCTTTCAACAGAATAGAAATATAAGTGAATTGGTGACAAATGGAGAGTAGTGCAAACATCATCATTTTCAATACACAGATTTGTTCGACATAATTTTCATAGATGACGTTATAGTGTCGCCATATTGAATTTTGTGAAAATGGCTCCTATTTAGCCATTTTGGAATGAAGTTGTCATTTGTGATATAAATATTGCCTGTTTAAGTTGAAAAATATCAGTTTCTATCAATATTTTGGGAAAATGAATTTTAAAAAGTTATGAAGAGTTTTTGAATTTCAATTTTGAAATTTCAATTTGATAACTGTACTGATATCTTTGCCGCTTTTCATTTCATCTAGTTGTTTGACAATATTTCTATGGATGCCGTCATAATGCTACCATATTGAATTTGGGGAAAACGCATTCGTGGTGCCATTTTTGAAGAGAATAGCCACTTGCTTCATACCGTTTGAAATAAAACTTCATGCATTGTGGAACCGTTCAAAAATGAACAGGATTTCAAACAAATTCCTTGGCTAGAATTAATTGTTAGTCAGGCTGAAATAGAAGGTAGATTAGGAATTTCTTCCCCCAGAAACAACTGAATGGAGCGATGTAAAATAATTTCGTTGTCATCCAGTATAATAACTAATTTTATCGTGATACGAACCAAATATCTCAAAGAGAAAATAACGAAGACAATCGATGCTTTTTTTATACTTCTTAGATGGATTTGAAATGAGTGAAATCTGAAAAATTACAATAAACCCGACACTGTTCTGAATTTTTACGAAAGCCATCTTAAACCTATCACCAATGAAAGCTAAGATATTCTAATATGGTAAACTATCAGATAATCATGAGCATATAATTTCTTGAAAAGTTGCTGATAAACTAGGTGTATCATTCAGTAGAAATAATATGAATTCTATCAATATGAAATGAAATAACTTCAATGTTGGGATGATGATTCAGACTTAGAAATGAAATTTTGGGTAGAATAATGGGACAATTGAACATTCTACCAAATCTTCTGAACTTTCTGGACAGAATTCAATCGGTAACGTCGATAAGTATAAGTTAGTCGAATCCTCACTACCCCAACAGTAGGTAGCAGATCGACCACTAAGATCTACAGATTTAATCCCATTGCATTTGTTTCATATTCATTCATAGAAGTACTGGAATTCTCCATAGGTAGCAGGAACAATCTTCCAAACTTTTGTTAAACCTGAGTGCCTGTTATATATTGCTTTTTCGCATTCATCTTGGTGATGTAGAGCTGGAGATACATTGATCTCAATGTATCTACTACTTTTCAAAAATGGAGATAGAAGTTTTTTTTTTGTTTTCAGGAATACTATATTTTTGGGTTCCATAAAATGATACACGTTTGAAATAAACATTATTTAATCAAAATAATATATCATAGGTTCAAGAAATTTCTCACCAGATATGTATAAACGTATACTTAGGCTTATATAGATCAAAACCTTTATCAAAATCATTATAATCATTTTGACACTAATCGAACTACAGGATGACATTTTGAATTCTTCTGAATTCACTCGAATTTATTGTAATTATATGAATGCCTCAGTGTTCATCGTAAATAACTCTTTCCAGAATATTCATTAGACAAACTGCCTTCTCCTGCTCTAGTTAACACCTTCCTTGTATCATTTCTCCAACCAATTTGAGGATTCATGTCGTAGTGAGTTGAATAACATTTTCAAATGGATGACTTCTGGATCCACTATTTCTATTCAGGGACAGTCATTTCACCAAGTCGATAATCCTTCTTCCAAGTTGAATATATCATGCTATTTTTCAGAATTCCCAACATAGTAAAAGTGCCAAATCCATATTTTTAACCTAGTAATGGTTCTTAATAAACCCCACGAAGTAGTATTCTCTTAGTTTCACGACGACGACATTACCAAATGAATTAGCTGCTTCGGAGAAATTTAATTGGCTTCATCTACTTTTTATATGATGTGAATAGGAGTTATAAGAATAAATATAATTCCGAAAAACGAAAATGGTCGGAAATTTAATTTGATGAGTTTGTTGTGATCTTGCTTGTAAATTTAATCAATTGTTGAGCCTTTTCAGAAATGTTAATAACAAATAGTTTGATCTCTATAAGTGTTCAAGATCTCTATGAAATTCATTGTTCCTTGGTTCATGTTTGACATAAATGACACATCATATTTGATAAGCCTGATGTGCTCACAGGTGGAGAGCTATCCTTCCAGCTCTGGTTTTCTTACCTCTCCAAAAGACCTATACTCAAAAGCAATGCTGCTGTTCTACTTGGCATTATATGCATCTCCCTGAATAGTTACCAGTATGCTTATCAAACCGGCAAGTCGACAGATTCAGCATTAAAGAACCTTGTAAATTGAA